>PKRV01000986.1:99388-115386 GCA_003709505.1 Hyphantria cunea | reverse complement strand
TATACATATATAAAAGAGACAGGTGACTGACTAAAACATCCAGAGATCAACGCGCAACAGCTGAACCTATTTTAGAATCCTGGAATTTTGTATTATTTATATTAAGTAAATTTTTTATATATTTAGTGAGCACTAAGTAAGAAACTTTGGAAACGCCACACCTAAGGGGGTAAAATATGGGATGAAAATATCTACTTCTGCGCTACCGAAGTCGCGGGCAAAAGCTGGTTCATAATGATTGAGTTTTAAACTCACTTCAAATCCCAATTTGCGAACTCAATATTCTAGACGTTATTCCAAAACCATCACAAATATAAAAGTAACAATAAGGTTTCTGAAATTCCTCGTATTTCTAAATATTCAAGTCACGTATGTCTGATGCACTGGAAATATGTCCCCAAATCCACTCTACTTGTATACTGTGTATTATTGTGTACTGTGTATTATGTGAATTGAAATATTCTGAGTGTACACGAGTACACATGATGTGGGAAGATACGTTTTGTATTGCGGATATGTGTTTCTTTGTGTAGTTCGTTATCTAAAGAGGTTTTGCTGTTTTCGGCCTTCAGATGCTGCCAAAATATACTTTAACGAAATTTTGTGAAGACGAACGAACTACGTAATACTAAACTGAAGTTCTGTTTGTAATTTCAAATGAACAGCTGTACACTAAACGCGTATGAAAGTATATATGGTACTTATATAAAGAAGTCAATTTTTAAAATTTTTGTCTGTCTGTTTGGTCCGGCTAATTTCTGGAACGACAGGACCAATTTTGACGGAAATATTCATTAGCAGATTCCTTAGGCTACTTTTATTTTAGACTAACTTACTAACCGGGGGTAAGATATTTATATATAAGTGATTGATTTTCATCCCTACGTCATTACAAAAAGTAAGCGTACAATTTATTACCTTATTACTCTCAAGGCAAGTCAGGTTTTAGCTTGAAGTAAAACCGCATTTCAGCGATATCGTGGTGGTTCATCTGAACTACCAACATCTAAATCCTATTATAAATATAACCCAATTCAAAGTGGGTTACTTTACTTTACTTTAAGTATTTCAAGCATATTGTTCCAGAATGGTGTATCATATACTGGAGATCATTCCAGATATTTCGATAGCCCTATAAAAGCGGGGCGTGTTGGCCGTACGGGCAGTATTGTTCCAAGATACAGCGGATAAACATCGAAGCGATTTTCTAGTTCGACTAACGAGTGATTTAGTGAATTATTATTATTGAATTCTTGTTATTTTGGTAATCAACCGACTACTTTTATTCAGATAATACCCGGCTCGTAACAATATTATTTACGTCTTTCCGCATCTTCAAGTCAAAAAGAGATTTCTTTCCTCCGAGATATAAACAAAAGATATTATGTAAAGTGAATCGCAGACAGATGCCATCCTTTTGCGATATGAATAATTCATTGCACTGCGATCAGCGGTAGTCCATTTGGGTGGTTGGTTGGCTGGTGTCTCGAAAAGAATTGGTGTCGGGCTTCGTGAAGGCTTTGAAATTTAATTTGTTTTATGCGATTTTTTGTGATATGTAGTGTTGTATTTTTGCAGGAAAGTGGGAAAGGAGCAGTGTTTTGTACATTATTGTGTGAAATTATAAGGCATCTTTAGTAATTTCGGTTATTGCGATGAATACTATCCTATGTCCTTAATCAAGAATCGAAAAATTTCCATTGTAAGTTTCACCCATATCAGTGCAGCGGAGGAAGCGGAGCGAAAGCCTGGTAATTATGTCACATCATAAGGTCTTGAGATTAAGTTTTTAGTAATATAGAAAGAAAATTTGGATTGGTATTGAATGTATATCGTTTTATTTGCTTGTATGTGTGCTTCTTTCATGAAATAAAGCATCTTACCACTTCGCCGTGGTGTTAGACTTCATAGATCATCACTACTAATATTATTATTATTTTGTTTTCTTTCAAGTTTAACCACCAACTTTATTTAGAAATAAGTATATACAATAGCTTAAAAAAACAACGCCTGCATTAGGAATATACATCCCGTGTCGCGGGGGACTTTACAAACATACATGAAACAGACACAAAGAACACCCAGATTCGAAATAACAAATTGTGGGTCACACAAAGTGTCGTCTTATGTGGGATTTGAACCCGCAACACATGGCGCAGTAGAAAGCGGCGTGGCGACTGTTTAAACTAATAGTCCAATGCATTCATTCAGGCAAAAGTGCAGTCATTAGTCCTATGTATCATCCACATCATCACCAGCCCGTTGGATACCACTGCTGCACATTACCTTTCTCAAGGACCCAAACAGAGTCCGGTCTGATGCTTGTTATAAATAGATAAATAAATATTTCAGACATCTAAGACACAACGCCATCTAGTCCCAAACTAAGCAGAGCTTGTGTTATGGGTTCTAGACAATTGATATTAATACATGTATACTTTATTTTGTAAATACATTCATATTATGCAAAGAAAACACCCGCACTCCGAAACAAATATTTGCAGATCATACAATCAATTTTTGGCAGAATCATTGATATAATCGAACCCGAGACCTAAAGCACAGCAGTCGCATATGCTAACGCTGCGCTACAGAAGTCTTAATGATATATGTAATTCTTGTGGTCATGTGACATACATACAGCTATTTAGTTTTAAACTTTACAATATAGCTTGTACCACGCCAGCTAGATTAACTGATAGTCACTTTCTTGTAAAGATATACATGTAGGACACACTATATACATACTTATGTCATGTACTTAGGTTATTTACTCTAACACGTCTTACTAATATTAATGTGTGAATGTTATTACCAGTCGCTAATAAATGATCCTCACGTCCAGTTGTCACATTTTATTTTATATCACTGCTTCCTCACACGGACACGCAAATATCATCATCAGCCTGTCGCAGTCCACTGCTGGACATAGGCCTCTCCAATTTCACACCACTTAGTTCGATCTATGGCTTCTCGCATCCAGCTCCTGCCAGCCGTCCCGCGCAAATCAACGCTCCACCTAGCCTGTGGACGTCTTACGCAAGTATCAATGACCTGTAAATTGACAACCCTACAATACATATTAAATAAAAATAAAATTAATAAAACACCTCCACCCTGAAACAAATATTTTCCGGATCCACATAAATATTTTTCAACCCAGGAAAACCCCAGATCCTAGCACTGTAGTTGTATTATCATATACCAGCGAGACAGCTGGCAGAATATAACTCTTAATAAGAATTCAAACAGCCGTTCAAATTACAGTTGATATAATTTCCTTTCTAATTTCACGCCTCAGCCCCGAGCCATCTTCTTCTCCACACTAACAACGTAACGAGTGGAACACCTCACACGCTCCAAGTACGACCACACGCAATTTCCGGCCGTCCCTCGCAGCTTCACAATTAAACTATTAATTTAGAATTATTCGCTTGAATGTAATTAAGGCAGCGGTCTTGGAGTTAACGGGCGCGGGAAGACGGGGAGCGGCACGGCTATAAAATCTAAGTATTAGAATGTCCTCGCTGCCAGTGGCGCCACGCCGCCTCGCCGCCCCGCTTCTGCTGACTGTTTGTCCGCGGCCTAAGGGAGAAATGAGGCTCTGGAATGTACTATTTAAATATGAATAGAGATGTTACGGTATGATTTTAGCGAAAGGTTACATTTTTGGGTTGTGAGATGTTAAATTAACATATGATACACATATGACAATAAAAGTTAATAAGGCAGACACCAACTAAATCGAAAAGCAAGGGGAAGATGTGCAAGAAGACTATTTTCATACAAGACTGCATTCGGTTCTTTAGAGATAAACAAATGTACCAAATGTCATCATCAGTAGAATTCAAGATGATTTATTAAATTAGATAGATAGATAGATAGATAATACTTTATTTGTACACCAAGGTTTAACACAAAGTACAATTCTAAAAATTATAAAAAAAGAAAAATGAAAATGTGATGTACAAAGGGCGGCCTTATTACTCATTGAAATTTCTTCCAGGCAACCTTTGCATGGACAGGTTTCATTCGAAGCTAGTGCAGGTTATTTAAGAATGAGAAAAAAAAGTTTAAGATGATGATATAGCGGGACAGTCGAGCAGAGCAAAACTGTAATGTTTTTCATAATGCAGGTGGCAACGTTGTTTATGAACATCTTTTGTGTCTTGACCTCAATACACAAAAACATTGCTAACCTTTCAATGCCTCCCCATTTTAATCATCGGAAGTGAGGAAAGGGTGTTCTTTAGGTCTCTCTCAATCGATGAAAAACAATGATTTTTTAAAGCTGCTCGAGCTACTACCAGTCCGTTGAAGTCTACTTCATGACATAAGCGACCAAGGCATACCAAACAACCCGGTTTGCTGTCTTTTGCATCCAGTCGGTGTCTGTTCTCTAACTCAAGTCGTAGACCACACATGATTTGAGCTAAAGCCGTTTTATTCCAAGCAGTAAGTAATCTTTTGTAAATGTTGTCAAGGTCACAAGCCACGCTGATTTCAGCTCGAGCATAGCGGCTCGACAGGGGTCATACTGCGGTGACTACTATTGTGTGTACTAGACGTAAACTAACAGCATTCATGCTGTCAATTCACCAGAGACCAGAGATCCATCGATGAAGAAGCATTTAAAAAGAATGCCATAGGGCGGGTCACCATGCTACACTGCCTGCATTCACAATGAGTATGACGATAATTATCTCACTCACTCTTGGATTCCACTCAAGCCTTCCAACAAGCAGTGTAGAGTGACTTTGGCAGACCCGTATTTAAAAAAAAAGCTCTATCAGGTGTACAGGTATGAGGTAAGGGGTATCCCCTAAATAAAGAAGGAACATATTATCTACCAGTAAATTAATCCAACAAATAGTTGCAAACAAGTTCAAATAGCTCAAGTAACAAAGAATGTTCAATTTGTGCGTAAAACAACGGGGTAGCGACCCCAGTTCACCCCTGTTAATTAAATGTTTTCAATAGGCTGCCGAGGGGTGAAGGGTTTGTTTTAATACTTTACAATTTGTCACGATATTTGATATTCTATTTATTACTTTAAGAGTATTAATATTGGGGGTGGAATCTTTAGAATGTCTGCTATTGGACATATAAACTACTACTAATAATTTGTAACATTAAGGTGTAGTGATTAGATGAAGGTACTAGTTGAACGGCCAAACGTTGTAAAAATAGAAGAAAATATTTAGCGGTGAGTTACCCTTATAATTTTGGGGGTATCAAAAATAGATGTTGGCCGATTCTCATATAGGAATTTCTGAAAAATCGGTTCAGCCGTTTATATATTCAAATTATCTCTTTTATATCCGTAATTTCACTTATATTGTTACCAATAAATTATATCGTTAAATAATAATAACTATTGGAAACATAATTATTCATAGGTATGGATGTTTTTATCACATCAATGATTACATTTTAAATGTGAAAATCTAAATCATGGAGATGTTTTTAATTGGTTTTAATTTACGAATTTTTAAACTTTTTACTAAAAAAAACTCACGACTTGTCACCTACACTTTAAATTCTTTTAATTCGACTGCGAAAGAAGGAAGGTAGTGTATATTTCTTTGGCTCGTCCACGAGCCTAAACGGCTTGTCGTATTTTTATGTGAGTGGTCGAAACTATTGACAATAGATCTGTCTTAGTCTTGATAGTGACACTGGGTACATCAAAATAAAAAAATAAAATTAAAAAAACACTCCTTTTTTATAATTCGTGTTTCATAATTTTGATATGGGACAAAATATGCGAGAGTTTTAAACTTTAATTAAAAGGAGTAACAGATTATTCTCAGACTCATTTGAAGCTTGACGAGCAATGCCAATTGTAACTAACGTGCTTATGTCAGCTTACTCGAATACAATTTTGCAAAAAAACGTTATGTCATTCGCGTCAACCATTGTCTGGTTTAAAAATAGAACGAACGTCTGTTGTTTGTGAAGGATACGATAGTCTTATTTCTTTTAATATTTAAGAGACAAAATATGTTCAGTCATCCTATTAAGATTATAAGAAATAACAATGTACTATTTGAAACCTTTGAAAGAGAAGGTATAGGTTACTCAATGCCTCAGAGGCTTGGAATAATAAAGGTATTGCTTAAAAAGCACGAACCTTACAACCTTACAGTACTCGCATAAAATATAAACATTTATCATCCACGTTGCACTTCGTGGTGTACCTTGAACACACCTTCGTCCCTCTACAAGAAGTCACTCCTAGAGATTGCAAGAAAGTAAGAAAGAAGAAAGAAAGATATTCTTTATTTTTAAATAGTATAGAATGATTTCATTTTTTCTTCTTATAACTATTTAACTACTCAACAGATTTATAATCGGTTTTCGCTAATAGAGAGAGTGATTACAGAGGGGGATTTATATACATAATATATAGGAAATTAAAAGGAAAATTTCAAAGTTTATCACGCGAAACCGGGACGGATCAGAAAATAAAAAAAAATCTATAAACTTTGTAAAAACATTTCATTTTTTTGTTTTTGTTTCTTCGCAATTACTATTTAGAAGTTTCTTTTATGAAAACTGTTATTGCATAAACATTTCGACCAAGTTTCAATAACGGCACTCCGTTATTGAAACTTGGTCGAAATGTGAAACATTAGTGGCGTACCTCCACAACAAGCTTGTTTTTTCCACTTATCCGCACTTTTTTTCGCTACTCGCTCATGATGTACCAAGATATTGTAAACAACAGAAATCCTTTCCTGCAAGTATAGGCACCGATATTTCCTTATTGTGATGTTGTTCCCATTAACTGAAAGATAAGGTTACTCAGTGGTACAATTTACATCTTAGTAACATTAGTGTCAAAAATCTTTAAATAAAGTTAAATACTCATTTAAAATTATCAGAAGGCACGGCAATGGTAGGCATTATCTATTAGGTAGTTGTTGTTTGTTTGGTCTCAGGTTGAAGTCCCGGGTCAGGCCAAATATGTTTGATATCAGCCTGGAGTTTGGACGTTGGGTTCTAGCGCCTGGTCGTGTCGGATAACCGTCACATGGGATTGTGAGAGTGAGGGAAAGGAGAGTGCACCTGTGTTTGCTGCATACCCTTGTGCACTATAATACTATAACTCCTGTTCTCCTATCTCCGTCGAAATAGGCTAGGTTTACATCACCATCATACCGATGGATTGGAGACTAAAAGGAATAACACGACTAGATTAAAGCTGTATACATGTGAATCGAATTGAAAATTCCACTGGATTTTTTTAAATCTTTACACAGTGTAAAAGGAAGTCGCTTCCGCTGTCTGTTCGCATAGATCTTTTAAACTACTCAACGGATTTTAATACAGTTTTCAGCAATAGACAAAGTGATTCAAGACGAGGGTTTAAATGTTTTAATTTTGTATCCGAGCTGCCACAATGACTCTAATCTGCCTGATGGAAAACATGAGCTGAATCCAAGAGTGGTGATCACTAATCTCATTGCGAAAGTGGGCAATGCAGCATGCNAATAGCTCACGTAACAAAGAATGTTCAATTTGTGCGTAAAACAACGGGGTAGCGACCCCAGTTCACCCCTGTTAATTAAATGTTTTCAATAGGCTGCCGAGGGGTGAAGGGTTTGTTTTAATCCTTTACAATTTGTCACGATATTTGATATTCTATTTATTACTTTAAGAGTATTAATATTGGGGGTGGAATCTTTAGAATGTCTGCTATTGGACATATAAACTACTACTAATAATTTGTAACATTAAGGTGTAGTGATTAGATGAAGGTACTAGTTGAACGGCCAAACGTTGTAAAAAAAGAAGAAAATATTTAGCGGTGAGTTACCCTTATAATTTTGGGGGTATCAAAAATAGATGTTGGCCGATTCTCATATAGGAATTTCTTAAAAATCGGTTCAGCCGTTTCGGAGGTAACAAACACCGTGACACGAGAATTGTATATATTCAAATTATCTCTTTTATATCCGTAATTTCACTTATATTGTTACCAATAAATTATATCGTTAAATAATAATAACTATTGGAAACATAATTATTCATAGGTATGGATGTTTTTATCACATCAATAATTACATTTCAAATGTTAAAATCGAAATCATGGAGATGTTTTTAATTGGTTTTAATTTACGAATTTTTAAACTTTTTACTAAAAAAAACTCACGACTTGTCACCTACACTTTTAATTCGACTGCGAAAGAAGGAAGGTAGTGTATATTTCTTTGGCACGTCCACGAGCCTAAACGGCTTGTCGTATTTTTATGTGAGTGGTCGAAACTATTGACAATAGATCTGTCTTAGTCTTGATAGTGACACTGGGTACATCAAAATAAAAAAACAAAATTAAAAAAACACTCCTTTTTTATAATTCGTGTTTCATAATTTTGATATGGGACAAAATATGCGAGAGTTTTAAACTTTAATTAAAAGGAGTAACAGATTATTCTCAGACTCATTTGAAGCTTGCCGAGCAATGCCAATTGTAACTAACGTGTTTATGTCAGCTTACTCGAATATAATTTTGCAAAAAAACGTTATGTCATTCGCGACAACCATTGTCTGGTTTAAAAATAGAACGAACGTCTGTTGTTTGTGAAGGATACGATAGTCTTATTTCTTTTAATATTTAAGAGACAAAATATGTTCAGTCATCCTATTAAGATTATAAGAAATAACAATGTACTATTTAAAATCTTTGAAAGAGAAGGTATAGGTTACTCAATGCCTCAGAGGCTTGGAATAATAAAGGTATTGCTTAAAAAGCACGAACCTTACAACCTTACAGTACTCGCATAAAATATAAACATTTATCATCCACGTTGCACTTCGTGGTGTACCTTGAACAAACCTTCGTCCCTCTACAAGAAGTCACTCCTAGAGATGGCAAGAAAGTAAGAAAGAAGAAAGAAAGATATTCTTTATTTTTAAATAGTATAGAATGATTTCATTTTTTGTTTTTATAACTATTTAAGTACTCAACAGATTTATAATCGGTTTTCGCTAATAGAGAGAGTGATTACAGAGGGGGATTTATATACATAATATATAGGAAATTAAAAGGAAAATTTCAAAGTTTATCACGCGAAACCGGGACGGATCAGAAAATAAAAAAAAAATCTATAAACTTTGTAAAAACATTTCATTTTTTTGTTTTTGTTTCTTCGCAATTACTATTTAGAAGTTTCTTTTATGAAAACTGTTATTGCATAAACATTTCGACCAAGTTTCAATAACGGCACTCCGTTATTGAAACTTGGTCGAAATGTGAGATATTAGTGACGTAACTCCACAACAAGTTTGTTTTTTCCACTTATCCGCACTTTTTTTCGCTATTCGCTCATAATGTACCAAGATATTGTAAACAACGGAAATCCTTTCCTGCAAGTATAGGCACCGAGATTTCCTTATTGTGATGTTGTTCCCATTAAGTGAAAGATAAAGTTACTTAGTGGTACAATTTTTATCTTAGTAACATTAGTGTCAAAAAATCTTCAAATAAAGTTAAATACTCATTTAAAATTATCAGAAGGCACGGCAATACATAATTATTTATGGTAGCCATTATTTATTAGGTAGTTGTTGTTTGTTTGGTCTCAGGTTGAAGTCCCGGGACAAGCCAAACAAGTGTTATTGAGATTTCTGATTATAAAAATGTATGATATCAGCCTGGAGTTTGGGCGTTGGGTTCTAGCGCCTGGCCGTGTCGGATAACCGTCACATCGGATTGTGAGAGTGAGGGAAAGGAGAGTGCACCTGTGTGTGCTGCATACCCTTGTGCACTATAATACTAACTCTTGTTCTCCTATCTCCGTCGAAATAGGCTAGGTTTACATTACCATCATACCGATGGATTGGAGACTAAAAGGAATACCACGACTAGATTAAAGCTGTATACATGTGAATCGAATTGAAAATTCAACTGGATTATTTTAAATCTTTACATAGTGTAAAATGAAGTCGGTTCCGCTGTTTGTTCGCATAGATCTTTTAAACTACTCAACGAATTTTAATACAGTTTTCAGCAATAGATAAAGTGATTCAAGAGGAGGGTTTATATGTTTTAATTGCTGCCAAAATGACTCTAATCTGCCTGATTGAAAGCATAAGCCGAATCCAGGAGTGGTGCNCAGCATGCTGATCCACGCTGTGGCAGCCTAGTGAGATACTTTTTTAGACCGCGCTTAAAGAACCCGGGATCATAGTGTCAGAAAAACGCTTGTATAATTAATTCAAATTATACAGAGTAAATGCGAAAAAAAGACTTTCGTTTTTGACCAGATCGCTAGTTTAATAATCAATAATTATCTTAAAATCAAAATCAGAACATGTGAATGAATGAACGAAATAAAATATCAAAGAGCTTTCAACTTCACATTTCTTCGCTCAATTTAAAGAGGTTTGTTTGAAAATGGACGTTGTATGTTACAATCTGTTTCTCATCTACGTTATCTAGTATTATCTGTAATTGGACGTGTTGGCTGACAACCTGTTGGAGACCGACAACTGTACGAGAGCAGTAAAAACTCAATCAGAGACGCACCTAATGTCGTGACGTTACATTTATAGTTAACGACACGATTACGATTTTTTTGTATTTTAATTTAATCGAAACATAACCGCTGTATTGCTGTATTTACAAAGGATTAATTGTTTCACTTATGTTTTAATATTAAGGATATCCGTCCTTTCGTTGACCCGAAATTACATTTTTTAAATTAAATCTTAAATCTTGTTCATTTTTTTTATTTAAAAGGCGCAGCATTTCATCTTTTTCATTGCCAAATTATCGCTTGGATATACTTTCTACGAAAAAAAGCCTTTTCCTTTATCAGACGTTCAAAGTAAAACTTTGAAATTTGTAAAATCAAACGTGAATCTAAGCATTTACTTATGTAGTTGGAAACTTGGGGAAAACTGTTTATGATTGTGATATTTATGGAATAGGGGCAGACGTATCGCTTGATGGTAAACGATTACCACCGCCCATGGACACCTGCAACTGCAGATGCGTAACAAGTGCGTTGCGCGCCTTTGGAGGATAGGGAAGGGGATGGGCGGAAGGGTTGGGGTATAGGCCTTCGGTATCCTCACTCACTCGGTGAAACACAAGGCAAGGGCTGTTTCCCACCCGTTTTCTGTGAAGCTGTGGTATCACTACGGACGAGCCGACCCATTGGTGCCGAAGCATGGCTCTCCCACGGACTCACACACTATATTTTAAGAATCTTTAATCATGTATATTACACTTATTCATTAAATAATAATATTTAATGAATAAGTGTAATATTAAAATTAGTCTATCTTCAAAACAGTCCTGCTCAACCTAATTAATAGTGATTTCTATAACTGATATATTTCACTACTATCTCTTCGTCTTTCAAATGCTGTTATCCAATGTACTGTTTTACCTAATTGAAATGTATTTGAATGTAAACTATATACATCTTCTTTGTGTGTGAATAAAGTTATTATATTGCGATCTTAGGAAGATTTCATGAGGACTTGATTCTTAATTTGTTCTGATATTGGTACCGAATAGCCGGTATTTACTGCGTTAGTAAACCAAGAATAATCTGCTAATCCAGATTAATCTGGTTTGCAGCATTAGTTATTTTAATCTATTAAAAAAACTAACGCGCCATCAAACATAATCTTCTATTTAACTGTTTTACAAAAATGTATTTAAACGAATATTTGGTGTTTTTTTGTAAATATTCACATTTGAACAGATCTGAGATTTACTGGCACCCTTATTAATGTCACCAAATTATCCGTATAAAGGTTGCCTGTAAGAGATCGCCATGAGCGATAAGACCGCCAATTGTCACATTTGTGTGTTGTAATTCTTTTTTTTTTCCATCTGTTAACTCTGTACAATAAAGATAAATAAATAAAAATGAATATTTTGTTGTATAACTTAGATAATTCTTCTTTAATTCATTAAGCTTGATGGTCTGGTAGTGTAGATTTCCACACAAGAAAAATAATTTTTGATGAGCACGATTACTTGTCTTCTCATCATAATTTACCCACCTGTGTAATATGTAAGTATTTAAAAATGTATTAAAATATCTCTAAGTGGTCTGGCTACCATAACACATTCTCTGTCTAGTAAGCGATCAAACTAGTGTATCAGATTAATGATGTTCTCCTAGCCGATTTTAGCCATGGTGGGCAAACTCAAAGGAGACCAGCCTCTACACAGGAGATACAAAACAAGTATAAGGTTATTACTGTATAAATGTGATGCAGTATTTCTCGACAAATCTGGCTTTGTCTGAAAACATTGTAAACGACATTATGTTATCTAAACTTAGACTGTAGTGTATATTATTCAAGCTTTATACTACCGGTAACAGAGACGGACGGCTTAGCGCTCTCTCTCGGGATCATGAGATTCTGCCCGGATATTACGAATTTAACATTTATGTTATGAAAATAACTCCTCGTATATGTGTTACAAGACTTGATTATGTTGTTTTGCTAATGTTTTGAAGTGGCAAATATAATAAAACAAAAGATGTTGACAGCAAAAAAGTATTTACCTTAACCCGTTTTACTATAGCCCATAGCCCAGTTGCACTCGGTGATTAGAAACAATCATCGAGGGTAAGCAACGATGGCGCGGTCAGTACCTGGATGGGTGACCGCTGGTGGCATGTTACCATGAGCGTCTCCGTGATTCGGAGGTCACGTTAAGCAGTCGGTCCTGGTTGTTATCATACGATAACAGTCGTGAAGCTTAGTTGGAGGCCTTCGGGCGGCTTAAAAACATCCAACGGCAAGATTTACGTAGCCACAACGTATTCTTGCCAGTCCCCAACCCGCACTTGGCCAGCGTGGGGACGTATGGCCTTAACCCTCTCCTGAGAGGAGACCCGAGCCCAGCAGTGGGACATTATGGGTTGTTGTTTGTTTGTTTGTTTTTTACTATTATCACCATCTCAGACAAAAGATNAGTTATTTTAATCTATTAAAAAAACTAACGCGCCATCAAACATAATCTTCTATTTAACTGTTTTACAAAAATGTATTTAAACGAATATTTGGTGTTTTTTTGTAAATATTCACATTTGAACAGATCTGAGATTTACTGGCACCCTTATTAATGTCACCAAATTATCCGTATAAAGGTTGCCTGTAAGAGATCGCCATGAGCGATAAGACCGCCAATTGTCACATTTGTGTGTTGTAATTCTTTTTTTTTTCCATCTGTTAACTCTGTACAATAAAGATAAATAAATAAAAATGAATATTTTGTTGTATAACTTAGATAATTCTTCTTTAATTCATTAAGCTTGATGGTCTGGTAGTGTAGATTTCCACACAAGAAAAATAATTTTTGATGAGCACGATTACTTGTCTTCTCATCATAATTTACCCACCTGTGTAATATGTAAGTATTTAAAAATGTATTAAAATATCTCTAAGTGGTCTGGCTACCATAACACATTCTCTGTCTAGTAAGCGATCAAACTAGTGTATCAGATTAATGATGTTCTCCTAGCCGATTTTAGCCATGGTGGGCAAACTCAAAGGAGACCAGCCTCTACACAGGAGATACAAAACAAGTATGAAGTTATTACTGTATAAATGTGATGCAGTATTTCTCGACAAATCTGGCTTTGTCTGAAAACATTGTAAACGACATTATGTTATCTAAACTTAGACTGTAGTGTATATTATTCAAGCTTTATACTACCGGTAACAGAGACGGACGGCTTAGCGCTCTCTCTCGGGATCATGAGATTCTGCCCGGATATTACGAATTTAACATTTATGTTATGAAAATAACTCCTCGTATATGTGTTACAAGACTTGATTATGTTGTTTTGCTAATGTTTTGAAGTGGCAAATATAATAAAACAAAAGATGTTGACAGCAAAAAAGTATTTACCTTAACCCGTTTTACTATAGCCCATAGCCCAGTTGCACTCGGTGATTAGAAACAATCATCGAGGGTAAGCAACGATGGCGCGGTCAGTACCTGGATGGGTGACCGCTGGTGGCATGTTACCATGAGCGTCTCCGTGATTCGGAGGTCACGTTAAGCAGTCTGTCCTGGTTGTTATCATACGATAACAGTCGTGAAGCTTAGTTGGAGGCCTTCGGGCTGCTTAAAAACATCCAACGGCAAGATTTACGTAGCCACAACGTATTCTTGCCAGTCCCCAACCCGCACTTGGCCAGCGTGGGGACGTATGGCCTTAACCCTCTCCTGAGAGGAGACCCGAGCCCAGCAGTGGGACATTATGGGTTGTTGTTTGTTTGTTTGTTTTTTACTATTATCACCATCTCAGACAAAAGAAGACTTCTGGCAGATATATAGGCCACCCCAATAATCTCCACAACAACCGGTGTTGTGCTACCGCAACCAATGGCTTCCCGCGATCTTCATTCACCATCCAAGACGTTAAATTGTGATTATGTCCAGATAAACAGTTATATGCCTATGAAAATTGGCCATTAGGTTCAAAATACTTGAAATATTGTGTTGTAACTAAATTAATACATTTAAACTGTCAACAATTTATGCTTCGTAAGTTTAATATTAGGTAATATGATAAAACGTTGAAATAGAAGGTCTCTGAAAGGACAGCAACGTAGTTCTGACACAGTATTTTAAATGTTTTTCACAAACCGTTACAAACATTAACTCTATCTCGGTACCGTATTTGTAGCGTATGGTGGATTGTGTAAATATTTTAGTAATTCTTGCGATAAACAATTAAAAAACTCACAGACTCAGTAAAATTCGCTTTTTATAGTATTATGTTAATTGAATGTCATTCACTACCAGAGAATGTGAACATTTCGGCTAAATATTTATATTCATAGTTATAGTGCAACCAGGTAGGGCTTCCATTTGTCCCGGACTTGTAATAGTTTTGAGAGCATCCAGGGAGCGTTTGTAGACAGAAATTTTTCCACTTAAGTTATAAATTAAAGTTTTTTATCTTTATTTATGGAGGTTTGAAACAATTATAACCAGGAAAATTGTTTTGGGGCATTTGAACTATTTTTTTATATTTACTAAATAAAAAAAACTTAACGTCAAAAGCCGGGGACATTGAAGGTTTTGTCCTAGTTTCCAAAATTTAGAAATGGCAACACTACAACTAGATACCTAACGAAAGAGCTATTTTAAAACTATAGTTCCGATACGAAAATCGTCAACATCGTATCGTATAAATGTATTCTATTTTATTCTACCACTTTACTCCAAGTTTGTTTTAAGGCCCATAAAATTTACAACGTGGCCCGATAAGGGGCACCTCTCCCTCCTTGTGTGTGTTTGTTCGAATTTATCATCTCATAAATAAATATAACGCGTTACAAATTATATGTCTCTCATACAATGGAGGATATGGCCGACAAATCAATTTTTTGGTGGACTTAGTCTTGTTTGTAGAAAAGTACGAGTTGAGTTAATTTACAGAGTATGTTTTTTGTATTATAATTGCTAACAGGGAATAAGAAAAGTACTTCCCATTCAATCATGGGAGACTTGGTGGTCCACGGTTGGTTACCAGGTCATAGGTAATTATTTTTTGTTTTTAAAGTCTACTGCCGCTTTAGGAATGTCGGTTTTGTGTCGCGGGGAATTATAAACAAGCATAAATTGGACACAATAAAACACATAGCCTTGTCCCGTGTGGGCTTTGAACACACACCGGTCAGGGTAATACAAAACGGCGGGAAGCGCTTAAACCACTTCGCCATCCGTGTAGTCAGCTATTCCCATTTTCCTGTTATTAAAGGAGGGTAGTGCTCTAGTGTCTTTAGTATTGCAAATTCTTCCTCTTTTATAAAAAAATAAAGAACACTAGGATAGATATATCCACATCATATTTTCTAATTACTGTAGAATAATAATATTTTGAATGAATTTGTTGAAAAATCTTAAATTTTCTTACACTCCCTAAATTGATGCATTTATTATTAACTGCCTCTGTGGCGCAGTGGTAGCGAATGCGACTGCTGTGCAAGAGGTCTCGGGTTCG
>PKRV01000986.1:0-98970 GCA_003709505.1 Hyphantria cunea | reverse complement strand
AAAAAAAACTTAACGTCAAAAGCCGGGGACATTGAAGGTTTTGTCCTAGTTTCCAAAATTTAGAAATGGCAACACTACAACTAGATACCTAACGAAAGAGCTATTTTAAAACTATAGTTCCGATACGAAAATCGTCAACATCGTATCGTATAAATGTATTCTATTTTATTCTACCACTTTACTCCAAGTTTGTTTTAAGGCCCATAAAATTTACAACGTGGCCCGATAAGGGGCACCTCTCCCTCCTTGTGTGTGTTTGTTCGAATTTATCATCTCATAAATAAATATAACGCGTTACAAATTATATGTCTCTCATACAATGGAGGATCTGGCCGACAAATCAATTTTTTGGTGGACTTAGTCTTGTTTGTAGAAAAGTACGAGTTGAGTTAATTTACAGAGTATGTTTTTTGTATTATAATTGCTAACAGGGAATAAGAAAAGTGCTTCCCATTCAATCATGGGAGACTTGGTGGTCCACGGTTGGTTACCAGGTCATAGGTAATTATTTTTTGTTTTTAAAGTCTACTGCCGCTTTAGGAATGTCGGTTTTGTGTCGCGGGGAATTATAAACAAGCATAAATTGGACACAATAAAACACATAGCGTTGTCCCGTGTGGGCTTTGAACACACACCGGTCAGGGTAATACAAAACGGCGGGAAGCGCTTAAACCACTTCGCCATCCGTGCAGTCAGCTATTCCCATTTTCCTGTTATTAAAGGAGGGTAGTGCTCTAGTGACTTTAGTATTGCAAATTCTTCCCCTTTTATAAAAAAATAAAGAACACTAAGATAGATATATCCACATCATATTTTCTAATTACTGTAGAATAATAATATTTTGAATGAATTTGTTGAAAAATCTTAAATTTTCTTACACTCCCTAAATTGATGCATTTATTATTAACTGCCTCGGTGGCGCAGTGGTAGCGAATGCGACTGCTGTGCAAGAGGTCTCGGGTTCGATTCCTGAGTCGGACCAAATGTTTGTATGATCAGCAAATATATGTTTCGGAATTTGGGTGTTTTCTATGTATAATATGTATGTATTTACAAATAAAAAAGTATATAAGTATTAATATCAGTTGTCTAGTACCCATAGTACAAGCTCTGCTTAGTTTGGGACTAGATGGCGTTGTGTGTTAAAATGTCTGAACATATTTATTAATTAATTTATTTATTTATTATTCTCTCTGGACATATTACTCAAGCAACTATTTCTTGCAACAGTCCTTGTTGTCCATACGTATGTACATTAACCCAGATTTGCTCAATTATTTGAAGAATTGTCGCGAGTTAGCGTTGTTTTGTCGCATTTATATTTAAGATTCGTTGAGAGCGTGGCGCGTGCTTGCATTAATCCGTCTCTTCCCGCGTCTCTTATCCTGATTCGCGACACAAATATACCAGTTTGTTCAACTGGAGATCTGTATTATTATAAACTATACTATTTAAATACCGTAACCTAACTATCGAAGAATATACTAATTTGGGATCAATGTATTCGGGTCGAGTTCTGAAAATGTTTGATGTGACAAATTAAGAATATTGAGGTTTAGTCGGCACTAAAGTAGCAAGCTACACGGGATAACAGCTTTCTAAAGAGGAAAAAATACTTAAAGCATACCTTTTACCCACCCCTCTAGACACCAAGAGGTCTCTCTGAAAGACAAAATGTAGCATGAAACGATCCGTCCAAGGATCAAGTTGATATAGTTCGAAAGTTAGTAGATTGACTGAGCATCCCACATAATTATGTCATAGATAACCCGATAACCGCTGGGGTAAGTGCATTCTGGAGTGGAGACCGCATTTCAATAATGAATGTAGTGTAAGACCAGGTCTAACCAGATGAATGACTTGCGTGACAGTGTCGGCGGCGACTGGATGCAAAAACCAATATTTTTCTGTGGGGTGCCTTGTGATAGGCCTATGTCCAATTGTGGACTGCAACGGGCTGATGATGATGGCCCGAAAGATATATAGTAGTATTTATATATAGTATATATATATAGTAGGCCAAAACCTCCTGTCAAAAAAGAGGTCTTTATCCAGTTGTGAACTGTTAGAGGCGAAAATGATGATTGTAGTCTTTAGTAATGGTTTTACGTAACGTCGCGGGGCTGTATCATAAACTTACAAATAAGTCACTTAGGCTTTGGCGGGCCTCGATGTCTTCTGGACTCTAATTGAAGGTCCGTGGGAGGAACCTTCTCAGTCACCGCTATATCATAACAAGTTTTATGTGGAATCCCAAATATTTTCAAGGTAATTTATGTTAATAACTTATTCAATATGCAAATTGGTCTGTAAACATGCGCACTGGGAACCATTTTTTACTATCGTTTAAGTGAAAGTGTGGATAGCTTGAGCTTTACCAGCGTCCAACGTAACTTTGTCAAGTTTCTGTGGATTTAATAAGTGAAATACAGATAATAAAAAGGGTGTTTATGTTGGTAAGTTTTGATGCGAGTTTACGGATTGTCTTCTATGAAGCAGGAACGAATTTACTAGAGGAAAAGCATGCATTAAAAAAAAACACTTTCGTAAATAAGCATGGTGTGCTTTCCAAGATATTTTTTAGTTTAGTTAATATTTTATAGACAGATATCGAATATCCCACTAATATTATAAACGCGTAGTAATATTATAAACACATAGGCTACTATTTGCCTCGATAACCGACATATACGCGGGCGGAGCCCCGGGCAGAAACAGTCTTTTTATAAAATATTTACTTTCTATTTGTTTTGTTATCAATTTCTTTACTATGTTTTAGCTTCCAAAATAACTCTGCTCTGCGTGATGGAAAGCATGAAAATGCAGAATCCAGTACTGGTGGGCACTATCCTCAATGTGAATGGGTACAATGCAGCATGGTTACCGACACTATGGTGGTCTAGTGTGATGATTTTTCACGCTCCACTTAAAGAACCCGGGGACATAATGGCCTAAAGGGAGGGATACTCGTACCTACGCTGATAGNGCTGATAATGAGTTCCAGGTTTTGACCGCTCGGCACAGGAAGGAAGGTACGAAGCGGTGAGTATGAGAGCGTATGTTTACTCTGTCACTCTGAAGCGGTGACTTCCGAGGCCGACACGTGCTGTCCTGTAGAGGAAGGCAGAAGGGGGAACAAGTTGGATCAGTTCTTAAAAACACTCTTATTTAGCTATATATAGCTTCTTCTTAGCCATAAATATTTTAACACTAAAAAGGAAATCTAAAAAAAAACAAAAGAACGTCTGCCGGCCCCGTTATACAGTTCGAAACCGTTTAACATTTTCATAAATTTATTTTCGTTTTACTCTATTTATAATATCCATTACAAGCCCCATAATTTTCTCTATACTTAACCACATAGAGCTTCAATAAATCCTACATGTCTACATACAATTACGGTAACCATCAACACACCATTTATTTATATTCACCGCCATCAGAAACACCTACAAATTTAATGAGACTCTTACATCTTAAGTATTAGTATATCAACGCTCAAAGTGCCGATCGTAGACAGACAGACAAACAAACATCTCATACACACATAACAACTTGTATTGAACATTATTGCTAGTAATACAAAGTTCCATTTCAAATTATATGTTCAAATTTGACAGCAAACGTCAATTGGTACATCAAAACGCGGTTGTACAGACGTCAAATCAGTGATTGTTGAGTTGATGTGCTTGATTCGATGACCCTACATTTGTTTTGTTGACGGTATTTTAATCTTTGTTAGGTATTAAGCTTATGGTTGCGTAAAGAATAGGATGTTTCACAGCATCTCGGTATAGTATCCTGGTAATTTGAGAGCCTTAAGAGTTTTTCTAACTTAACATGGTTGGTTATACTACCTCGTTGGTCTAGCAGGTAGCGTATGTGATACCCGATCAAGGATTACTCGGTCGGGCAGATAAGAAATTCTTAATAGCTCTAGGATATATATGGGCCTCCAGTACCCTCACTCACTCGGTGAAACTTTTTACACCGGTTTTCTGTGAGGCCGTGGTATCCTGTCAAGCCGGTCCACTCAAGCCGAAGAATAGCTCTCCCACGGTCGAAAAATATATAAATAAAAAAATAAAAATAAATAGTATGTACAAAAAATAAAAAAATCTCATAACACGGCAACACATTTTTCTTTCACAGCTGCTTCTGCTGGACTGCCGTCGTATTTTGGTCACCCACCTGATTGGAGGGTTGGCAAACTGCCAGCTCTACGGCCGCTGCTAATAGCCAATTATATGTTTCCGTGAGGGCCGATCAGTATGTCAATAACGAGTAAAAAAAATAGGGATGTTGCGGAGTTCCGAAACCGTGACCGAAACTGTCGGATATTTTAAACGAAAATCTCTATGCATCCGTATCCGAATCTGATATAAGAGTAATTTTCGAATAGAGGATATTTTTTTGTCGTGTGAATTGAATTGAAAACAGCCTTTTCTGAAGTTAGTTAAAAATCAATAGACATGATTATCACCTACAAACATGGCAGAATAATTAAAGAGGATTGACTGACTGACACATGCATATTAGAGGAAATAAAATCTTAAAACTTCTAACTGGCCCCATAATATTATGTTCAATGCACCCGTGCAAGCCGGGCGGGAACTAGTCCTCTATTAGACTTTTCTCGATGATTAGTGGTAAATTACGATTCATTTTAAATAAATAATTATCCGAAATTATGGAATGATACGAACCAATATGTATTATATCCGTGTACGAAAGCAATCCTCTATTACGTACAGGTAACATCTCTATAAAAATATCACCAAAATTTATAGAGTGTTTGAATAATACGTGTTTTTTTTAATTATGACTCTTCTGCTCTGTTTTTGTTTACGATACGACGCGATAAATATAAGACGTTTTAAAGAAATTGCTCTCTGTAAACGGCGAGGTTGCGCTCTTTAGCTGATGACAGGAGATCAAGACATTTACTTTCACACAGATATCCTGGGAAATCAATGATAAATCATGGTAATAATAATAAAAACATGGTAGGTAAATACTTGCTGTAATAATAACAACTGCCCGGTATGCCTAGTGGTTTAAGTGGTAGCCACACCGCTTCCTACTGCGCCAAGTGTTGTGCGTTCAAATCCAACATGGGACAACTAAGTCCGTGTTGTGTACGTTTCCTATATGTTTGTAAAGACCCTCGCGATACATCATGTATTATTACTAATGAGAGAGTTGCTTAAAAATCTGTTGGTGCCGGTTCGAACTGGGTCTAATGATCTGCAAATATTTGTTTCGGAGTTTGGGTGTTTTCTATGTATAATATGTACGTATTTACAAAAAAAAGTATATGAGTATCTATATCAGTTTTCTAGTACTCATAGTACAAGCTCTGCTTTGTTTGGGACTAGATGGCGTTGTGTGTTAAAATGTCTGAATATTATTTATCTGAATATTTTTATTTATTATTGTTCAATACTCTGTTATTAAAAATGTGCAGATAGATACTATCTTTAATAAAGTATTTTATTTTTAAGTATTTTTATTCCTGAATTTGTATTAAAAACATTTCGCTGCAATCCAATGAATACATGATCACATCACGACGGCCAGAATACGGTTCACAGCAACCATACTTAGATTAAAAGGTGAAGCAATATTAATATAATACCCATTTGATAAACCCGGCAATTTATTGACAGTAAATATTTAATGGCTAGCGATAAGATTGTTACACTGTGGTCTTATATTGATGGAGTAGGATAGCAGTACTGCTATCTTGCTCTAGTGATGAACAAATGTATCTCAGGAATTGTGTGCACTTGCGATTTTTTGTCGTCTTCAAAAAAGGAAGAGGTTAGAAGTAAGTAAGGCTATCGTTTTTTTATTTTATTTTTATTTTTTATTCTTTGCATTTTAAGAAGATTATCTTGACTTTAAAAAAGACGATGATCCCTGAGTTTGTTTCGTCTTTTCTTCTGAGGGCTAGTGCAGTTAGGAAAGGCCGAACTGCTCACAAAAAGATTAACTTGCAAAAGTGTTTCTGTAACCTCGTTGTAAAATAAAAGATTTCATTTGATTTTCTTTCGTTTGTTACATTATAAATCTGACCTTTATGAAAAGAACTAGATTTTTTATTTTAAAGAGAGAATCAAAATTTAATGACATGACATTTGCGTTATTTAGGGAAATATTAGGATCAAGAATGATCATTTTTTGTTTTTTCGAAAGACGGTCCCATCCACGTTTTATAAATATTTTATCATTTATTTCATCATGACGAAGACGCAAAGACTTGCTGTGCTTGAGGTCTCTGGTTCGGTTCCCGGGTCGGACCAAGTATTTGCAAGATCGCCAAATATTTGTTTCGGAGTTTGGGTGTTTTCTATGTATAATATGTACGTATTTACAAAAAAAAATTAAATACAATTATATCAGTTATCTAGTAGCCATAATACCAGCTCTGCTTAGTTTGGGACTAGATGGAGTTGTGCGTTTCGATGTCAGAAAAATAAAACAGAATAAAAGACATACTAGTATTTCAGCCTAAAGTGTTTAAGTGTTTACTTCAGATGCCTGCAACATCCGTGCAGTTAGAAGAAAGAAAGTAGTAGTAAAGTAGAAAGAATCCAATAGAAGGTACCATCAAATATTTCCTATAGATTTGCGAACAACTTTTTTTTTTAATCTTTATTAATTAAGAGACATGGTAATAAACAACTTACATTAAGAGATTCAGCCCACTTCTAGATATTAATTGGTATGATGTATTCCACTTAATACGAAATAAAAAAAAAGTGTATTTTCTGTTTGTTATTTCAAATTAACGCTTTAAAACTCAATACATATGAAAGTATATAAGGTACATAAATTTTGGTGTCCCTCCGTCTGTTTTTTCTCTCTCTGGTAGGATTTTCACTGGCAGATATCTGATGACATAAGGGGGAACTTAGGCTACTTTTATTTGAAACTAGCTTTTCTCCGCGGTATTGGCCGTGGCTGTTGTTGTAAAGCTACAACAGCAACAACAGTGGGTTAAACAAGATAATTTACAGTACTAAATTGATATTGGTCAGATATATTAAAACAATCTTTCAAAAGGAATGTTTCAATTAGAACCAATAGCTCATATGAAAATCGCATTATTTACTTGCGACGTTTGTAGTATCAACTGTTGAGGAACGGGTGTCGTGTCCTTCTAACACAAAGGGAGGATTCTGCGACCAGGCGAGGTGATCATGCCTGGTGGGTCACTGCCCAACGGTTGATGTTGGGATGTTGTATACAATGATGATCGGCGCGAGAACTTCTATTGCGCGATTCAGGATTGGTATTTTCTTCGTTTCCTTCGTTACTATCTTCTGTAGATGGTGCTGTACTGTATTTCTGTTAGCGTTATATGTAGAAATCGCCACATAAACTACATAAACAAACTCTTCAGCCTTATAATATTAATATTGATGATAGTCGACTAATCGTAAGTGTTTCGACGCCCTAAGATTGCAGTGTGCAGTTTCATTCATCTTGTACCGTTAACATACGTTAGGATTACAACACATTGTGATATCAGTACGCGCCGTGTAAGCAATACAATCATCATGATTAAATTGTATTTTTGATTCCTTAGCCAAACTCTTCTCCGTAGACCAATTGCCTCCTCTTCTCTGTTGTTCTACGATCTGTTGAATCTCCCACGCTTCGGCACGAATGGGTCGGCTTGATCGGAGTGATACCATGGCCTCACAGAAAACCAATTTGAAACCAGGTCCATAACACGCTTAAATTAAAAATAAAAAAATTATGGAATGCAAGCACCAATTTGAGTATTCATACGCCAAAAATGCCTTACATCATTTCGGAATAGAGCTGAAGCATAGCAAAGAACCACCGTAAGAATACTAGCTTCCAAATAAAAAAAAACCGTATCGAAATCGGTCCATCCGTTTGAGAGCTACGATGCCACAGACAGACTCACACACACAGACATCGACGTCAAACTTATAACAAAACACGTTTTGCGTCAGCGGCTAAAAGACACTTAACTGAAGAATAGGGTTGTTGACAGTGACGTCACTACACACCGAAAAAAGGAAATTGTTAAGGAATTAAAACAGTAATAATTAAAATGAGTGGTGTCCACAGATTAATAAAAATACAGACCCCTTAAGGTAGACAACGGATTATTGTATAAAAAATATTTATAATGAGTAAGAACAGTAATTATATTCGAAGAATGCAGACCAGGGAGATGTCAGCTCCTGCCGGAATATCTCCACGCAAACCGCTACAGCTCACAGAACATGCTTTCAAGCAACCCAAGATATGGTTATACATTCCACCATCACAGTTGTTTGCCCATAACACCAGCATCATTATCATATTGTACACCAGGACACGAATGCACTCCTGGATTGGAGACTCGGCGCGACTTCCGCGATCACTTACGTGCTGTTTTTTGCCGCATTTCGTGCTCATAAGATTGCATCAACACCGCGGGGTATGGAAGCCGACAGAGCCTTATTCTGGAAAAAGAGAAATCTTTTCAAGTATATCTATTACTTATCTTTAAATAACACAAAATGAATTCGCTTTAGCTGTTTTCCGCTAGATCTTTTAAGCTACTCCGATGAGTAGCTTAGATTAGCTTGATTTAGAGGCAGAAACAGATAGTGATTCCACAGGAAGGTTTATATGCGTAAAAGATGCATTTTAAAGCAAAGGGAATACGAGAATTATATAGATTTTCGCGCCAAGCCAGGCCGGGACGCTAGTCTATAATAAATAAATAAATTTAGAGTGTCTGTATACAATACAGACATAAGTGCTTTCTACTAAATGCATATGTATGCATACACAATAAAATAACTTAGACTACTTTTTCAGACTAGTTTCGACCCGTCACGTTACTCGCTGTTGGACATATACCTCGGGTAACACCGCGGAGTTCGGCTAGTGTAATGTAAACAAAGAATCCAGTGAAGGATTGGGATTTAAGATTAATTTACAATTACTCAACTATTATCAACTTGAGAATTCCAATTGAACAGTGAGAAAAAGCATTTTAGTACATGAACTAAAGAGAAATGTCTTTTCAATCTATACAGTTCAAAACGATCCCGTGGTCTTTCAAAATTGGTTGAGTTTATTCTGTTGACTTTAGTTTACCTGGAAGAAGACCTGGTCGTCAATTATGGGCTCAAATGCTCTGTGCCTCTACTGACTAGAATGCTCTCTATTTTAGATAAAACCCGTTGACCTATGTTATTTTTAACCTTATGTTATGTAAAGTTTAGTTACTTTTAATTACTTACAATTCTTTATAAAGATATGTTTGACATTACGAAGGATAATATCACCTATTATCGATCTTAAACTTGTATTTCCACGTATTTGTTAGTTCTTCCAGCTTCGACTTTTAATAATCATTTAAAACACAAGAAAAACCTTGTAAACTATTACCTGACTACGCAAAAAGTTTTGATTAAATATATGCCTATAGGCTATGTCATCCGGATCAATATTACGAATCCATCGACATCTCATTCATTGAAGCCTGTTTAGTATTTTAGACGCACATACATAGTCTGCCAAAAATAATATTATCTGAATTTCCCTTCTTTTTAATTCAACTCAACAGAGTAATACGTGTTTACAAAATGAACAAATTAATTCTCATAATAAGCTGGGTAATCAAGATGGTTAGAAACGAGGCAGTAACTACCTCGCACTGTCCCATTAGAATCGGCAGTGACACAAGATGGACATGTCCCCGGCGTCGATAAGTAATTGTCCACTAAACAGGCAGCGACTGGTCACCGCTTTTTATCCACGTTCCGATGCACCCTTAAAAGTATTGCGGTATACACAGAGTAATAAACAAGGATAGAGATTATATTGAATTTATTTTATTATTATTTACCGAAAAAGTTTAAGTGAAAGTTGAATTTTTTGCATGGTAGAAATTTAACGTTTCTAAATACCATCACATCTATTTTAGGAAGATTGATTCTTGACAGTGAGTGATGTTTTTCTGGATAGATAAATATTTTGACACAAATAAGTAAACAATAAGAATAACATTTACTTTAAGACTTTTCCAAAGAAGTCTTAGCTCTAGTCATCAACAACCCATAATGTCCCTCTGCTGGGCACGGGTCTCCTCTCAGGAGAGGGTTAAGACCATACGTTCCCACGCTGGCCAAGCGGGGTTGGGGAATGACAAGACTACGTTGTGGCTATGTAATCTAATCGTTGGACNCGTTGGATGTTTTTAAGGCGCCCAAAGGCCTCTAACTGAGCATTAAGCCTGGTATCATAGACTAACAACCGCCTCTAGGAACTTTAAATATTTTTTTTCATTAATTAGCTACAATCAGCATATTTTTTTTATTCTTTTTAAACAAATTATATTTGGATTAATTCATGTTTATGTGTAAAATAAGCGCATTATGCTAAAATTTGATCTTAAAATATACTAAACAATTAAAAAATACTTAAAACACCGTCTAAAAATACACATTAACTAACCATCATGGCTATTTAACGCCAATATAATTCATACAACAATCAAGCCACCCAGTTTTCATAGTTCATAGTACAATACATATGTACAACGCGTATGTATGTATCTGAACTCCCTCTAAACAGCTGAACCGATTTTAATGGTTTTTTTGTGTCTTTATGTTCCTGAGGATTCGAGAAAGGTTTAGATAAAAAAAATAAAAAATAAATTTTGTTTCGACCCGCGATGTTATTTGCGGGTGAACTTATATCAGGGGTTACACCGCGGGGCTCATCTAATCTAAATATAAAATTCACACCATAATTACTGTGCATCTACTGCTGTCAGCTACTCTACGCAACAGTCCGTACAGAGATAATAGCGACGATTAGTCGGCATTGGGCCGTGGGTTGTGTCCAACTACCCACAACCGCCGTGTTCTTTACCAGTTATGTTATTACACTTGCTTAACTTGTATTTTTTCACGTACAAAAAGTATATAAGCAGTAAGACTGCCTCGTCAAGTATACTGAGTAAGTGGAATGGTGTAAGTTATGGGGATCAATTGGAAATCGATTGGCGAGACAAGCTTGGTGAAAGAATTGCATGACTTTATTAGTAGTGTTGTCTTGATATAGACTTATTATGTGATATTGTATGTGTTTTATGAGCAACAGCCAAAGTGATGCTACTTAATTTGATCGGGAGTAGAGTAGAACCCAAGAATGGCGGTCACCAGCTCCATTGTGAATTCGGACAATGCAGTATGGTGACCCATACTATGGTGGTATTCATTTTTGTTTAGACTGTGTGACGATATACTTGATTTTAAGTCACTCAGAAGGCACAAGATTTCGTGGTAGCTTAGTCATCGTCTAAAGCATCGAAAAAATAGGTAAACAAGAGCTTCCTGAAAGGTGATATGACACTCTGATTGACCCGGCCTATGTGCGAAGAAGCTTGGCTCACACTTGGCAAAATCCTGCTTGTTTCCTAAGTATAGCCATCCACGCTAGGGTACATCTGACAGTTGCCTGAACTTTACAGGTTAACATCGCACAGCTATGCGGGTATGTCCTTTAATTAGCTCAAGCTTACATGACGGGTGTAATTCTACATCCAAATCAGTCAAATACATCATCATATAGTGGATGGTTAGTAAGTCGTGAAGTTGTTTAAGTACTTGCCAACATAAAAACCTTATACTGTTTTAATTAGAAGATGGTAGGGATGAGTAAAAAACAATTAAGCGCGAATTTTTGAAGCTTCGAGAGCCATGATATCACTACGGTGTCATCAAAGAATATGTACGTCTTGGCGGTCTTGGCAATTCGCATTGTATACTAACTGAGCGTGCGAACTACGTACTAGTCTTTCGGGAACACTACTATTTCAGGATAAACATATAGTGTATGTATTATTCGAGGGTGTTAGTAACCTCCATATCCAAACATAAAGTGACTGCTGTCCTGACCCCGCAACACAAACACTAGGCAATATCAACTGTAGAAAGAATATTGTCGGGCTTCTAAAACTTTGTTCGTAGTTTTAGTGTATTTCTCTCTCAAAATATTAAGATAATGTTCTGCTAGATATTTTTTGTTAACATTTATACAGTCATTTACAATCCCACAACAATACAATGCACTCTACTTAAAGTAGTGTAGCAACAAAGCGAAGAGCTGAAACATATGATTAGGAACGCAAATGCTACATGATGTGTGGGGGAACAATGCCGGCTGTGGTGCGTGAACTATACATTATATGCTTCAGAACTTCATACAAATAATGTGTAATAAAAGCTTCTAGAAATATTAAAACATACCTAGGAATATACTTGAGTGTATACTTCGGTTATCGCGATGCCAGTAAGTTGAGAAATACTTATTTTAAACAAGCTGAGCCCCGCGGTACAACAACAACCGCAGACAACTCCGCGAAACGCAAACCTTTGTGGGCTCAAGCACAGCACTTTGCTGAAGATCAAATGCGTAGTTTACGATTCTATAAAGAACATACGACAAACATTAATTTATATATATAATTTTATTTACGTGTGGTGACGGATAGAACATAAGGTGTCACCACACCAAGGTAGCAAATTAGCGGGACTACAAGCACCATTAAGGGAAGGAAAGCTTGACTTAAACCAAATTCGGTAGACGATAAGTAGAATAGGTCTGTATAGGATAGTAGAATAGGAATCAAGTATAAAAATCTGTTACACCGGCGGGTCACATTTTTCTTTGTTTTCAGATATAAGTGTGTGTGTGTGGGCTCACACTTATATCTGAAAATATTAATATATATATAATTACCATTAGGGAGGTCCCTGTTGGTAATTTATCTATGAAATGTTTTTTATGTACATGTCTGCCAAACTAACCTTCACGACTGTTATCCTATGGTAACAACGGGACCGATTGCTTAACGTGACATCAAAATCACGGACACGCTCATGGTATCGAGCCAGCAGCGGTCACTCATCCACGTACTGACGGCGCCGTCGTTGTTACCCTCAGTTAATGTTTCTAATCCCCGAGTGCAACTGGGTTATGAGCGCCAATAAAAATATACCATAGTCGAATGTGAGTGGAACATTTAAAATTAAATTATAATCTACACATGNGTGTATACTTCGGTTATCGCGATGCCAGTAAGTTGAGAAATACTTATTTTAAACAAGCTGAGCCCCGCGGTACAACAACAACCGCAGACAACTCCGCGAGACGCAAACCTTTGTGGGCTCAAGCACAGCACTTTGCTGAAGATCAAATGCGTAGTTTACGATTCCATAAAGGACATACGACAAACATTAATTTATATATATAATTTTATTTACGTGTGGTGACGGATAGAACATAAGGTGTCACCACACTAAGGTAGCAAATTAGCGGGACAACAAGCACCATTAAGGGAAGGAAAGCTTGACTTAAACCAAATTCGGTAGACGATAAGTAGAATAGGTATTTTTAATGTCTTTTTTTAACTTTTATATCTTTAATCAAGTATAACAATCTGTTACACCGACGGGTCACATTTTTCTTTGTTTTCAGATATAAGTGTGAGCCCGATTTTAGTGTACCTCCCTGTTGGTAATTTATCTATGAAATGTTTTTTATGTACGTGTCTGCCAAACTAACCTTCACGACTGTTATCCTATGGTAACAACGGGACCGATTGCTTAACGTGACATCAAAATCACGGACACGCTCATGGTATCGAGCCAGCAGCGGTCACTCATCCACGTACTGACCACGCCGTCGTTGTTATCCTCATTTAATGTTTCTAATCCACGAGTGCAACTGGGTTATGAGCGCCAATAAAAATATACCATAGTCGAATGTGAGTGGAACATTTAATATTAAATTGTAATCTATACACTNTATATAAATAAAAAAATAAAAATAAATAGTATGTACAAAAAATAAAAAAATCTCATAACACGGCAACACATTTTTCTTTCACAGCTGCTTCTGCTGGACCGCCGTCGTATTTTGGTCACCCACCTGATTGGAGGGTTGGCAAACTGCCAGCTCTACGGCCGCTGCTAATAGCCAATTATATGTTTCCGTGAGGGCCGATCAGTATGTCAATAACGAGTAAAAAAAGTAGGGATGTTGCGGAGTTCCGAAACCGTGACCGAAACTGTCGGATATTTTAAACGAAAATCTCTATGCATCCGTATCCGAATCTGATACAAGAGTAATTTTCGAAGAGAGGATATTTTTTTTGTCGTGTGAATTGAATTGAAAACAGCCTTTTCTGAAGTTGGTTAAAAATCAATAGACATGATTATCACCTACAAACATGGCAGAATAATTAAAGAGGACTGATTGACTGACTGACACATGCATATTAGAGGAAATAAAATCTTAAAACTTCTAACTGGCCCCATAATATTATGTTCAATGCACCCGTGCAAAGCCGGGCGGGAACTAGTCGTCTATTAGACTTTTCTCGATGATTATTGGTAAATTACGATTCATTTTAAATAAATAATTATCCGAAATTATGGAATGATACCAACCAATATGTATTATAATCGTGTACGAAAGCAATCCTCTATTACGTACACGTAACATCCCTATAAAAATATCACCAAAATTTATAGCGTGTTTGAATAATACGTGTTTTTTTAATTATGACTCTTCTGCTCTGTTTTTGTTTACGATACGACGCGATAAATATAAGACGTTTTAAAGAAATTGCTCTCTGTAAACGGCGAGGTTGCGCTCTTTAGCTGATGACAGGAGATCAAGACATTTACTTTCACACAGATATCCTGGGAAATCAATGATAAATCATGGTAATAATAATAAAAACATGGTAGGTAAATACTTGCTGTAATAATAATAACTGCCCGGTATGCCTAGTGGTTTAAGTGGTAGCCACACCGCTTCCTACTGCGCCAAGTGTTGTGCGTTCAAATCCAACATGGGACAACTAACTCCGTGTTGTGTACGTTTCCTATATGTTTGTAAAGACCCTCGCGATACATCATGTATTATTACTAATGAGAGAGTTGCTTAAAAATCTGTTGGTGCCGGTTCGAACTGGGCTGCACTGCCCTCTCACAGAACACCAACTAAAATGACAACCTTCGTGCTGTTTCGTTTCCTTGATGAGTGCGAGACTGGAGGATAAATGATGCTGAAATATCACAATAGGCCGCTTTGGTTTGGACACCATGCTGCATTATTGCAGGCTCAGAACAACAGTTTGTGGATCATAGAAAATGTTATCTCAAGTGGTCAAACCCACAACACCCACCGCAGTAGACAGCTGCGAGCTAGGCGAGATTACCGCTTGATCCTCAACACTATTCGACTGCCTCTATGGCGCAGTGGTAGTGTATGCGACTATAGTAGCTAGAGGTCTCGGGTTCGATTCCTGAGTCGGACCAAATGTTTGTATAATCTGCAAATATTTGTTTCGGAGTTTGGGTGTTTTCTATGTATAATATACGTTTTTATAAAAAAAAGTATATAAGTATTAATATCAGTTTTCTAGTACCCATAGTACAAGCTCTGCTTAGTTTGGGACTAGATGGCGTTGTGTGTTAAAATGTCTGAATATTATTTATCTGAATATATTTATTTATTATTGTTTAATAGTCTGTTATTAAAAATGTGCAGATAGATAAATACTATCTTTAATAAAGTATTTTATTTTTAAGTATTTTTATTCCTGAAGTTGTATTAAAAACATTTCGCTGCAATCCAATGAATACATGATCACATCACGACGGCCAGAATACGGTTCACAGCAACCATACTTAGATTCAAAGGTGAAGCAATATTAATATAATACCCATTTGATAAACCCGGCAATTTATTGACAGTAAATATTTAATGGCTAGCGATAAGATTGTTACACTGTGGTCTTATATTGATGGAGTAGGATAGCAGTACTGCTATCTTGCTCTAGTAATGAACAAATGTATCTCAGGAATTGTGTGCACTTGCGATTTTTTGTCGTCTTCAAAAAAGGAAGAGGTTAGAAGTAAGTAAGGCTATCGTTTTTTTATTTATTGATAGATTGACCTTTGCATTTTAAGAAGATTATCTTGACTTTAGAAAAGACGATGATCCCTGAGTTTGAAAAGACTGAACTGCTCACAATAAGATTAACTTGAAAAATTGTTCTCGTATCCTCATTGTAAAATAAAAGNTCTAATCCACGAGTGCAACTGGGTTATGAGCGCCAATAAAAATATACCATAGTCGAATGTGAGTGGAACATTTAATATTAAATTGTAATCTATACACTTTCTGTGCGTGTGTCGAAACTAGCCAAACTTTTGAACCAATTCAGTATAACTTTGTTGAACACAAATCTAAGCCAAGTGAAATGTGCTTACATGCTTCGCGGGTATTAGGCTTATTGCGAATCTGATGAAGTAGCTGGTATAGGGTATTAAATGTTTTGCAACGCCACCTGTATTCAACATTTACAGTTTAGTTCTAGCTTTGTCTTATGGTGGTTTTGGTTCGTTTGGTACCGTGTCACGATGAATGTTCCGTTTAAAAATTGTACGAAAATAAATTCGTTCTACATTTAAGGTTAATATCTTACTACCAGATACTGATAAGCTGCATTTTACTTTTCCGCTTAAAAAACTCATGTATCATGTATATTTCTGTATTCTCAACAAAGAAGGCAGAAGAGTGAGAGAGCCTTGGGAGAGTGTTCCAGCAGGTGTGCTCTGTCAGAAGGATACCGTGACCCATCAGAAAACTAGTTTTAATTTAATAAATAAATAAACATTTTGGACATCTAACACACAACGCCATCCAGTCCCAAACTAACCAGAGCTTTTTTATGGGTATTGGACAACTGATATAAATACATACACATAATACATAAAAAACACCCAAACTCCGTAAAAAATATTTGCAGGTCATACACACATTTAATCCGACTCGGGAATTTAATCCGAGATCTCAAGTACAGCAGTCGTATATACTACCACTGCACTGGTTGGGCGAAATAAAGTCAGCAATGTACTAGTGAATTCAAAAGGTGAGTAGAGTTACGTTAATTTCTGGTGGTACTATCCTCGCACAGAAGATCTACATAAAATGGCAGCGTTCGTGCTATAGTTTTTCGTTGGCGAGTGTGAGACCGGAGGTCCAATCTTGCAGAAGCATCACTAGGACGCCATGTGTGGATCACCATGCAGCATTATTGAATTGTCTGCATTCGCAATGAGTATGGTGACCACCACTTTTCAATATTGCTTATGCTTTCCATCAGGCCGAGTAGAGTCAGCTAAATATAAAAATTGAGAAATTTGAGTTATAGCACCGTTGTCCCGTCTACTATTTAGCGGGTTATCTCATTACACCTTAAAAAAAACATTTATATGCCTATCTCCTCAATGGAATAAAGTGAAGCTTATTAAATAGGTATACACATTTAACCGACTTTTCAGAATATCTGTCAAAGATTTTATAATAAAAGTAAATGTGGAGGAACGGGTGTCATGTCCCTCCACCAAAACGGAAGGATCCTCCGACCAGGCGAGGTGATCATGCCTGGAGGGCCACTGCCCAACGGTTGATGTTGGGGAGTTGTATATATGTTGATAGGCGTGAGAACTTCTATTGCGCGATGCAGGATTGGTAGCTTCTTCGTGCACTATGTTACTCCGTAGTTCAGTGGATCTTCGGTGGATGGCGTTGTCATATATTTATGTTGACGCTGTATGTGGAAGTCGCCACAATAAACATTAACTTAACATGAACAAATTGGGTGATATGTTAAAAATTAGATAAGAAGGCGAGGCATTACAAAATGTGTACTATTTATGTAGAATAACTTGAGTAAGTCTTGGTCAGTCGTGTACAACACCTGTCATCACCAAAAGCCTCTAATTATTCACTGCTAGAATAATTCGAAAGGAGATTGGACCATCTGTCATCATCAAAGACTAATTAATCACAGCATATAGAATAAATGGAAAGGAGATTGGGCCTACTATACCACTCATGCCAGACGTGTGGATGTTTTTAAGTTTTCAACCTTGCTGAAGTGAAAACTTCTTATTGATAAACACTTTTCTGGGTGAACAAAAATGATGGAACTCGCATCATCCACCGAACGCTTTCAATGAGCTATATTTCAACTTCTTTTTAATGCGCATTTTATTTAAAAAGCATAGAGGTTTATTTCAGGTGAGCTAAACATTGTTTATTTATAGTTTTAACCTTTACTTCTGCGTCAGTCCTCATTTCTGCTTTGTGAATTTTTTTATTATATAAATCCAAGCCCTAAAAATTCATTATTCAAGGATTTTACTCACAAATAGACATATTAAGATGGCTGGGCTCGTTGAGGTGGTCGACATGAATCACTCATTGACTGAACAAGCTGGACAACCAGTCGCCTTGTGTGCATTATCTGTTCTCATCGACCATTAAACTTGTCGCACGGATCTGTCCGATAATTTATTGCAACAACGCACAGACAGACGTATTGATATACGCTAATAATGCCAATGGAGTAATTATGAAATTTGTTTTCGTGCAATTTAAGAAAAATATCGAAGACGTTAAGAATGAATGGGTCGTATAACCTTTGATCGTTAAATAATGGAAGTTTAAACTGTTTTTTAGTGTTTCATATTAAAGAGAATTTATTTGTTCCTGTGGCTCCGTTTGCTTAAAGTTTTTTTTGAAGTTTACTCCCTTCGGTCTGGGGGACCTTACAAACAGTTTGATACGTACACAAAGAACACCCAGACAGAACAACAATTTGTGGCACACATTATGCGTTGCCCTATGTGCTGATCGAACCCACAAAAATCAGCGCATGGCGACAGCTCAAACCGATGGGTATGTCCATTCAAATTTACAAGAAATGTGGTACATTTTGCAGGGCTGTAGAAGAAATGTGTTGTGAAAGTGTATGTCAAGATTTTGTACATCGATTTCATTTTATTTTTATTACTTTCGATCATGTTTCAAGAATTAGAACGTAAGTACAAATTTCCACACTAATGTTTTACACTAAATAGATAAACTCACGGAGCACAAAATAAATTCATTGTCCACAAATAGTTATATAATGATCTCTAAAACACAAACAGTTCCATAAAACACGCCAGTCGCCACAACATAAGAAAAAATCCCAAACATCATAAAAGCGAAGCGAAAAACAACAATCTTTTCCTTTTGAGCCACGGGGAACCCTAAATGCAAGAACGAGTGAACGACACAGCGAAAGCTCAGAGGGTTAACTTATGAATTAGTCTCAGGTATGTACGATGGGTGCGTGCCATTCTTCCACAGACGAATAAAAGCGTCTGACGATCACCCGTGTCCCTATTGCGAGACCCACACACCATAAAACAGTATAAAAATGTTATTGAAAAGAAATGTTGTATATATAATTAAAATCCACAAACTCTTAAATACACCCCAAGCTGTAACCTGCTTTCATAATGACTGCTATTTATTTAGGCATTCACAACGACAGGCTAAGGCTTTCAATCATGAAAATGAACACAGTTGTTTAACAAACAAAGAAAGGCTAGTGGGTGATGATATCGCTGCAACAATGCGCTGTAATTTATACCAATCTAATATCTAATCAAATCTTTCACGATATTAAAATACAAAACTTTCACTGTAAGCGCGATAGTCGCTCATTGCGCGCGGCCGCCGAACACCGAAGCTGTGAAGCTCCGCCGCCCCGCCAGTCCGCCGCCGGCTTTCAACCGGTGCGCACGTGTCGCTGTACGCGCCCTTACACCGAAACTTTACGCGAGTGATTGTGACAGTGAGTGAACATGCCCGCCCGCGCCGTGGCCCTGCTTGCCACCGCGGCCCTCGCGCTCGCTGCCACCCCGCCCGATACTTGCTACGAGGACGGCCGCCCGCGCCGCTGCATCCCCGACTTTGTTAACGCTGCTTTCGGAGCCCCAGTCGTCGCATCCTCCATCTGCGGAAGACGAGGCCCCGAACGCCTCTGTGACCCACCCGGAGACCAACCAGCCGAGAACGCTTGCAGAGTCTGCGATGCCGCCAGATCCGACCGACGACACTCTCCGACCCACCTGACCGATTTGAACAACCCTCACGATGTTACCTGCTGGAGATCGGCACCGATCCCTCCGACTGCTTACGATTCCCCCCCTGATAATGTCTCTCTTACTCTTTCCCTAGGAAAGAAGTATGAGTTAACTTATGTGAGTCTCCAATTTTGCCCGAAAGCGGCTCGACCCGACTCCGTTGCGATTTACAAGAGCGCAGACTACGGCGTGACTTGGCAACCCTTCCAGTTCTATTCCAGCCAATGCAGACGGGTTTATGGCAGGCCGAATAAAGCTACTGTAACCGCTGCGAACGAGCAAGAGGCTAGATGTTCAGACAGTCATAGATTAACTGGCGAAAGCTCTGGAGGCGCACGGCTGGCGTTTAGCACTCTCGAAGGACGTCCGAGCGCTGCTAACTTTGATATATCTCCAGTTCTGCAAGACTGGGTTACCGCTACTGATGTGCGGGTGGTGTTCAACCGTCTGCACATGGTTAACGAAGGTGATGAAGTCGATAACAAGAAGCAAGCGGCTCCAGGCAGTCAGCACTACGCGGTTTCGGACTTTGCCGTGGGCGGGCGGTGCAAGTGTAACGGTCATGCTTCGAGGTGCATTCCTATGAAGGGCAGCGAGGCGGGTAGTGGTGGTGTGCAGCAACTGACCTGCGACTGTAAGCACAACACTGCCGGGAGAGACTGCGAGCGCTGCAAACCGTTCCATTTCGACAGGCCGTGGGGACGAGCAACGGCTAGAGACGCCAACGAATGCAAAGGTAAGAACTTTGTCTTTCACTTCCTCATTAGATCTAGGTATATTTTTTAATAAGACTGAGACTTAGAAAAACTGAAATAAAATACACTTTATACTAAAATAAATGACAAGTCTTAATGTTATAGAATGAATGTGTTTTATATTGTCGGATCCATTTTCTAAGTCGTTCAATGAAATAGCACGTGTGTAGTATTAAATAAGCTATTCTTATAATGGGTGGTACTATTATAGAGCGTCTAAGATTGTGAATATTTTTATTAATAGAAGAATGATTCTTGAGATAACTTCGAGGCGGATAAACTCTTCTTTGAACCATTCTGTAAATAAATAACCTACCTTGTTATTAGAGGTGCGAACTTCGAAAATATATTACCAAATTAATTTCCTATTAGTATTCCGTTTCGTTATTTTTAATATATGGATGTCATTCCCTATGAATTATGTGTCGGTTGTAAAATTTACTTAGCTAACGAGCGTTTAGTAGTTTTTGAAATAAATTGTATGAGGTTTTGATATGCAAATTTCAGTTGATTGGCTATCCTTCGACTTGAATACTTTTACCGTAAGCAAAGTTAGCAAACATAAATTAAAAATGTAAATTAAAGAAAAATAAATACCCTCGAGTTTCATTAGCGATCTTCCTGTTATTTTATATCAACACTAGATTCATTCTAGGCTATAAATAACAATTGAAATAAATTAATGGTATATAAGATAAGTGAGTTGTAAATAAATATCGCTGTCTACATTAATTACAAATTTTAAACTGTACTACTGTATTCGTTACTTGACTTTACATTTTTTCTTAAATTTTACATTGTCATGTGGTATAAGTCATGCCGAAATAAAAAAAACACCAAATCGGTATATAAATTGGAGAGATCTGAGATTCAACCTGTTCATTTCAAAATCCGTTACCATTTGAATTGGTGCAGTCGTTTATCAAGTATATAGAGGTGTGTGTCACTATGTATTTGATGAATTAATATCTGATTTTTCTTTTATATACCTAAATAATTCTGTATTTCAAACCGATTTATGTTAATACTAGCAATCCGAATTAAATAATACATATAAACCTTCTCCTTGAATGACTCTCTATCACTGCCTCGGTGGTGCAGCGGTAGCGTATGGGACTGCTGTTCTTGAGGTCTCGAGTTCGATTCCCGGGTCGGATCAAATGTTTGTGTGATCTGCAAATATTTGTTTCGGAGTTTGGGTGTTTTCTATGTATGATATGTATGTATTTACAAAAAAAGTATAGTTATATGTATTTATATCAGTTGTCTAGTACCCATAATACTAGCTCAGCTTAGTTAGGGACTAGATGGCGCTGTGTGTTAGATGTTCGGAATATTTATATATTTATTTTACTCTTTCTATTGCTGAAATCAGCATTTAAATTTGTTAAGTAGAATAAAAGATCTAAGCGGACGCAGAAGCGTTTTCTTTTTAAGACAAACTCCCGAGTAAACTAAATGTGGTTATCGTAGTTGAATCTACGAGCAAACAGCCAACAGTGTTTTCGGCGTCAAGTAAGTTTCGGAGGCTTCTTGGTCAAATAACTGTACCTCGATAGATGGCGTGCGCGTCAACTTATATCGCGATATTGTTTGATGCAAAGCAATTGTAGTAGTAAGTAAAATTTAAAAATATTAGATCAATAAACCAGCTAGATCAGATTACAGTGGTGTTTTTATTATTTAACAAACCCTCTAGTAAATATTATTCGGACAGCAGTTCAACATTAGCTTAGTTAGCTAACGGTTTGGTCCATTCGATCGGATCTTTTTGAGATAAGTGGTCTCGCGTCGCTCGGATACTAATACCCCAAAACTTTTAAAAACTGAACAATCAGTATTGGACAGGATTCAATCTCGTCTGAGGAATATACTCGAAAATGCGCAATAACCATTCATTACTGTTACATACACATCATTTACATATCATACACAGTTATCTGTATAAAGAAAATATAGGTATAAATATTTGATATTCTAACGACAGCGTATTTGGTTAAAAATGTCCTTAGTACCCTAAACGTGATTTTTCACAGATTACTAAAATAGGGAGATAATATAGAGTTCTGTCGCAATAACATGAAGGATATCTCACAAAGCCACGTCTTAACTTCCTATTAAATTAAATAAATTAAAGTCGATTTAAAACTCCTTTCTCCATTCACAAATCGACTTCCTTGCTTCTAGCTACTACTACCCTAGCTTACTAGCAGATATTATTATAACCACTAGTTAAACTAATTGATTTATGACACGACATCGCTGTCCGTTAATTATCATTTATGACTTATAAAGTTTTACGCTCCGGCAGCGGCACATCCATCATCCATTGATGAGTGAGGAAAGTGGAGTGGCAAGAATTCTAATATTTTATTTTTAGATGTTAGATCAGTAATGTATTGCTTAAAAGGAAACGCTGTTACTAATATTATTGCATGTGATATGATTTACTTCCTCGTAGTTTTGTTACTGTCGCCAAAATACTTAACAAAATTTCTCTCTTTCATTTCAAATATTGATTTTGTTAAAGTTTTGTTAAAATTTTCGTCGTTGTAAGAGTTGTTTTTTTTGTACATCAATATTGTGTGAAAAATATAACGTAAAAAAAATATCATGTCATTTTTTACAGCGTTAGGTGTAGCAACACGGTAAGATTTTTGATTCAAAGCCTAAATTTCATCACAACAAAGTTCATATTTAAACACACATCGCAAACAAAATCAATGAACATTTAACTATAACAATGACCCAGCTCACAGAGAATAAAACAAAACCTTAAAGTTATTAATAATGATTTGACACAACTGTCAATCATTTTTTTTATATTCTCGAAAGATGACCGAGAGCATTCCAATGGGTTATTTACTTAAGATTTGGTCTACACAATTATCTCGAAATTTCATATCTCAGACCTAACAAACACAGCGATAATAGGGCTGCGCCCACGCATCCCTGCTCTATGATTTGTTACCACAAACGTTTATTATCATAAATTTACAAACTATACTTTAAAGATGTTTCAAGGACCCTTATTTTGTATAATTGTTGTCTCTCAAAGTAACAGTAAATATTTTACGTTCGTATTTATTACGATCGTAAAAAATTTTTTTTCGTAATATTTTAAATTTATGTGTTGTGGCGTTTTATTTTGTTGCACAAGCTTATTGATATGTCTTTTATACATTTGACACTGTAAAAATGTTGTAAGAAGTATTTGTCAACTTTAATTGTAGCCCAAAAACTTTTTCGTCGAATATCTAACACACAACGCCATTTAGTCTCAAACTAAGCAGAGCTTGTATTATGAGTGCTAGACAACTGAAATAAAGACACATGTACTGTTCAGTAAATACATACATATCATACACCTAAACTCAGAAACAAATATTTGCAGACCATGCAAACTTTTGGTTGAACCTTCGAATCGCATCTGAGACCTCAAGCACAGCGGACGCAAACGCTACCACTGCGCAACTGAGGCAGTGATAGATAAAGTTTAAGTGATATGTTAGATAGAAGATTTTCATAGAAAAGTAAAGGCAGTAGATTCACGCTGATTTAAGTACAAACGGGTCGGCTCGACCGCGGCGGTACTACCCACCCTCGCACATATCTCCGTAAAATGACACGTTCATGCTCTCATGTTCGTCGGTGAGTGCGAGACCGTTGGCCGCCATGGTGTGGGTCACCACGCTGCACTGTTGCATTGTCTGCGCTCGCAATGAGTGTGGTGACCACCACTCTTGGATTCCGTCTATGCTTTCTACCAGCCAGAGTAGAGTCATTTTGGCAGGGCCATGCATAAAAAATAATAGTATAATCCATACCGCATTGTGGTTATGGTTACATCTGAAGAGGGAAAGAACTTTAGACGGCAGACCAGCTGACAACTACGAGTAACGTTGTGCCGATGGGTTTTTCTAATGCGATGTGACATCAGCTCTGGGGACTATAAGCATTATTGGAAGGTGTCTAACAGGATTTCTCCTTGATTTGCTAAAAATAGACCTAAATCTCTAAAAAATTTTGGTGTCGGGAAAAGTCCATTCAACAATGCCTAGTCCATAACAATCTCCTTTATAGGATCTAGACGTATCGCCTGATGGTAAACGATCACCGCCGCCTATGGACACCCGCAACACCAGAGGCGTCGCGATGCGCTGCCGGCCTTTTGACGATGGGGAGGGAGATGTGGGGGAGGGGTTGGAGTATAGGCCTCCGGTATCCTCACTCACTCGGTGAAACACAGTGCAAGCGCTGTTTCACTCCGGTTTTGTGTGAAGCCGTGGTATCACTCCAAACGAGCCCGATCATTCGTGCCGAAGTGTGGCTCTCCTCTAAATGAAGTCTTTATAATTAACCTTTGAATCGAAAGAAAAATCATACCATGATCACACGTTAAACTAGAAAAAAAAAACGATAAATAATGAGAATGTATTTTTAGGAAACCAGAAGTGGAAATAATAAAAAAATAATACAAATCACACCGAACTAATTTTACTAATAATTACAAAATTCTAAACTGTATTAAAAAACGTTTTAATTTAAATACAAATCACTTAGACATCGATTAAGTAGGCAGAAAGAGATAACGGGGCGTGAAAAAGCATCTCACCAGGCCGCCATAGTGTGGGTCACCATGCTGCATTGTTCTTTTTCGCGTTGAGGATGGTGACCACCACTCTTGGATTCTGCTCATGCTTTCCATCAGGCAGGACAGAGTCATTTTGGCAGCTTAAATATAAAAAAAAGACAGTTTGACCATTCAGACGAGCAAAGGTTTCCCTCTACAAGTTGATACCGCAGCGAAGTCATCTCGAATGACCGGTGCACGCGCTTATATAGACGCGTCCCCACCACCAAACGACATCCATGCTACCGACGGCAAATCTATTCCTTTTTCGGTTAATAGTATATTTCCAAACACTTGATGAGAATGTATAAAATGTAATAGAAAACCTAAAAGAATAAAAAACAAAACTGTACAATGAGCGTATATGATATGATCGAATAGAATACACGTGGTAGAAGTTTGATTTAAGAACTGCAATGGAAATACCAAAGACTAGATTCTCACAGTTTTAATTATTAAAGTAAGGGTAATAAAACCCTTATAAAATTACCGAAATATTTTTACATAGAAAGGGAAATGTTTAACTTAAGTCTAAAAATAACGTTTAAAGCCTTTAAAGTTATTATTTTTGTCTGTAAATATAGTTATAAATTTAGTTTTATCGGTAGTTGAAATCACTGCGCTGCGTTGAAACGCAACGTCACGTTACCGTAGCGTTCACGCTGCATACGTTTATCGAACGCCTACGCAAGCTAACCAGTAGTGTGAAAGGATCTTTATAATATGTGCATTTCCATTTTACCACTACAAATTGTGCTTCTCGAGGTAAATTGTGCCATAAAGAAATATTACCTATATATAACTATTCCTATAAAAAATATTATCATCCAAATCACTAACTTTGTCTATGGTAATATCGATACACTGCTGTAATCGTACAAGAATGTCTTTAGATACATTTTATCGACAAAAATCGAATGAATCGAGATAAAAATCGTATGTTATCTGAACAAAACGGGTCTTTTCGCACCATAACCTCATCCCATAAATATAATTTACACGCACCATTTTAGTTGAATACACTTCGATACAAAATAAATAAAAATGAAGCCATAAAAATGATTATTCGGTAATAAAACACATTCCGGTGTGTTTGTAGCTGGTGTCGGTTCAAAATCTTGAAATTCCACCTTTGCGATGGTAACATCTTGACGTAGTATAAAATGAAATCGCTTACATTGTCTGTTTGCTTAGATCTTTTGAACTACTCAACGAATTCTATGCGGTTTTCAGTGATTCAAGAAGAAGATTTCCATCTCAAACAAGCTGCGTCTTCGGTTGTTGTTCTACCTTTAAAACGCCAAACCAAACGCTTCGGCATGAATGGGCCGGCTCGACTGGAGTGATACCACGGCCTCACAGAAAACAGCGCTTACGCTGTGTTTCATCGAGTGAGTTAGGATACCGGAGGCCCATACCCCAATACTCCGCCTTTCCCCCTCCCCATCCCCCAAAGGCCGGCAACGCACTTGTGACACCTCTGGTGTTACGGGTGTCTAAGGGCGGCGGTAATCGCCTACATCAGGCGATACGTCTGCTCGTTTGCCCCTTTTACCATAAAAAAATTTAAAAAAAACCAAGCGCAGGTAACAAGGCTAATATATCTTAAAATTGTTAAAATGTATGGTGAGTTTAAAAATATCTTACAACTGCCTTGCATAGTTATTGAACAATATAATTATTAATATAAGCCCGTTGTTGAATATAAGCCTCTGTTGGAGGAATTTTAAATTGCTTTTTTAGCTGGGTACAAGATTTCCGAACAAACTTTATAGTTGTACCTCAACAGTTGAATATGTGGTCGCTTAATATCCTTCTGAATAATTTATATATTGATATTCAGCGCATCCAATGTCTTTGACAATTCGAACCTGTTAAGACAATCTAGCCTTTTGGATCGTTTTTTGTTTTTGCGAAAGACTGTCCCCATTTCATGTCATCCACATTTTTTATGTTTTTTTATCATTAATTCCATCATGACGAAGACTTGAAGACTCGAAGACTTAGAATTGAAGACTTGAAATACTTGACATTGGCAGAAATAGCTGATCCGACTGATTGCTATATCATCAAAAGAAGAAGAATCTAGCCTTTTTGAATTAAGTTTACGAACTGGGGTTTTTGAACAGCACCCATTTCTTATTCAGAAGCGAACGATACAAAATATGTAGGTAGAAATGTCTGCCCAAGATTTTTAATACATATTTCAATAAAACGGTATCTTGTACCGTCACAGGGAACTTGATAAATAGATTCTATACAAACCAACGTAAGTAGACCTCTCAGCGATCATATTCTGAACGCTTTGCTTTGGGTTAGCGGATCTTTGTAGTAGTTTGTGAAATGTGATGAAATATATGTGATTTTGATGATAACGTATATTAATATATTTTTTTAATATTTTACGTGTATATTTTACGTGTATATTTTACATATAATATTTATAAATAACAACAGATAGTGTTTATAATGTAGACGGAGGTCAACTAGTTAAGTTTGGGTGCCCCTGATAGAATTTTCTTTCTGTATTACAATTATGCTTAGTTTTATTCAATCCATTTCAGTGTAATTGATTAATTAGACAAATAATGAATGAAATTGGTTTCACTATCAAATAACATACGTGCTGTTTTTTTTTCAAATGCATCATTTAGTTCATTTAGCTGTACTTGTATTATATTATATTGACTACACAGTTGTCCTAGTGGTTTCAGTGGTCGCCACACCGCTTCCTACTGCGCCAAGAGTTGTGGGTTCAAATCCTACATGGGACAACCCTTTGTGTGATCCATAAATTGTTGTTCTAAGTCTGGGTGTACTTTGTGTCCGTTTCATGAATGTATATTCCAAATGCGGGAGTTGTCTTTTAAAAAAAATATAACAAATATAGACGACAGCGTGATTTTCATTGATTAAACCAGTTTTTTTTTCTTGAATTCACTTGCTTTAGTATAGATTTTTTCGTGCTAGTAGCTCTCAGTTAATAAATCCCTTATAGCCCCTATAAAAGATAGGGTGGAAAGCGATTATTTCATGTTGGCTCACAAGGTGAAAACCATGCAAGGAAGTCGGTTTCCCATGAAGCCGCTATATCATTCCTGTACGTTCTTGAAGTAGTACTTATTCTCTGTGACAATGGTCTCGGATACAAATGTAAGCGCGATTCAGAAAGTACTGACAACGCTATCTACCGACACTTAACTCAAACTATTAAGAAATTAATAATGGATACTAAAACAAGTCTTTAGGTCTTCGTCGTGATGAAATTAATTAGAAAAAATATGATTTATACTTTCGGTAGTCGGCTATAGATGGAACTTGTCGCAATACATTCTAAAATCTAACTCACTTGTACTTATTCCATTATATTAATTAAACTTTCACAGACTGGTTTTAAAAAAATATAGAAATTAGATAAAAAATATTAAAAATGTAAAGGAGGTGAAATGGGGACCGTTTCTCGAAAAAATATAAAACCATCTCCGTAATCCAAAGTTATTTTGCTGCTGGGTTTTTCTTACAAGAAATTCTGGATGGCAGATGATGGTGTTTCCCGCCCGTGTCTCGGCGAGCACTGTAAGCTGTCGATCCCGGTTGTTATGAACATCTATGGCAATCGTTATTGGGAAGTCAGTGCCCTCAATTATACTGACAACTAGTTCAACCTTCGAATTCAGTTCACCCTCAGGGTTGCGGAGGGCCGATGCCAGTCGCTCCGTGGAAAAACTGACTCCAAATAATCTTGGGAATAATAAAGGCTAGGAAGATGATGATCTCCAAAAATATAATTATTGCAGCTTTACATTTCTATTACAAATTGTAATCAAATAAACATTGAAATATATTGTTCAACTCAATTCAAATCAAAATCAAGCTATGCTTCAAGAACTGTAAAACAAGTAGCAACACACTCTTTAGTGTCAAGCGTCCATGAGGGACAGCAGTTATCAGGTGATCCATCAACTCATTTGCCTTTCAGTACAATTAAATAAATTTAATAAACTGGCAGCCATTCTTTAGATACATTAACAATGAAACATTTGCAGTTAATAAGTTTATAATTAAGAGTCTCTTAGTCTTTCTACAGAAATTCGAAACATAATAGTGCTAGGGTTGTTAAGCTGTGATACCAGATCTCTTTACGTAAAAAAAATAATGTAGCCACATCGTATTCAACTTAATGAAGGCTGAAGTTTATAGCATAGCATACATATGCAAAAATGCTTTCAATGTTTCATTTCATACTACACCTATTTTTGTAGTTAGTTAATAAAAAGTGTAAATAATGTAATAAAAAGGTTTAGTAATTAATATTTGTAGTTTCGGTTGTCTAAACATATTTGGAGCAAGTGTGAAGTATCGATCTGTATCAGATCTAGATAATTTAATTTTATTGTGTTACTTGTGCGCTAAACGTGCTGTTTGTGTCTCGAGCCTTGGTTTATTGCTTGTCACACTATGCAGGGTTGTCAGATTCAAAAAATATTTAATGCTCCAGGTTTTTGAAACAACTCTTAAAAATGAAATAGTGTTTTCTCTATACAAAGAAATAAAAAATAAATTACCGGTTTTTTTACTTACTTTATTGTTAGTTATCATCCCGCAGGTAATACTACGAGGCTCACTTAGTTTACAGTATGTTAGAATTACTCTATTTTCATTTGAATTTGAAAATGCATGAAACCAATTTTGTCCATGTTATTAGTGAAATATAATAGTCTTGGGTATGCTTCATAACGTCTAATGTCTCCGAATTTACTTTTTTGTTCATGATATTATCAATAGAAAATGTTGACAATAGTTTAGCCACCACAAATGGAGTGAGGATAGTTTATGGGTTCCTTGCAAAAGGGTCTGACAATGATTATCTAGGAATTTGCTTTCAATAGACAAAAAATCTGTAGATTCTGACATTCTCTAGATATCAAAGGGACAGGGTTATTTTAATTGCGGTGTTTTGGTAGCATTCTCAGATTGTGAACATGGATCTTACGGAATCTAAAGTAGGGTAGGCTGAGATTGAAAGCCATCCTATAATATATAAGTTGCAATTACCAATCATAAGTGAAAAAAAAATGCAATTCGAAAGTCGTCCTACATTTTTTTAAAGGATTAATGTACAGGTTTCTAAACATAGGAGTATAGAAAAAGTTGAATCTGCATTTCAATAATACGTTTTAGCTTTATTTTAAAAACCAGTTTTTTAAGTATGTCACAACCCTACAATTTCTAGTGATTGATAATATCAGGTTATTTGTCGAGATATGTCTGTACAGCTTGTTTTATGGCCCGAGGAAGTGATAAAAACCGTGTATTTGATTACCAATGTCTTATTTCCTTTACGACACATCAAATTGATATTTATTTTAGAACAATAGTATGGTAAATAGGTTATGGCGGACGACCGTACGTTTGGAGGTTATAAATTTTGGAGGTTGCGGTCGAGCGTTGTATATTTTTGAATTTAGAATAGATTTAATTTTCTTCATAAAAATGAGTAGGGCGTTAGACCGCAAGGTGTTATCTGTGCTGTACAGTTATAATGAATCGTGGTTTTATAATCAAATTGCTTTTTCTTAATCTGCGTGGGTCGCACATTATTTGTACCTATTTTCATAAATTGCTCCAGCTAGACATTTTTGTAAGGATTGGGTTCACTTCGATAGCATAGGGGTTCGAACCCCTCTGGTATTTGATCCAAGTTTAGCCATAACGCTAGTGCCGCTAATTTAATTTTGCTCAAATAATTTTCTAAGCTTTAATTGTTTTTGACATGCCTCTGAACAGTGAACGCAGAAGAAAGCATGAGTAGATTGTTTTTTTATGGATTAGGGGGCAAACGAGCAGACGTGTCGCCTGATGGTAAGTGATTACCGCCGCCCATGGACACCCGTATCACTAGAGGTGTCACAAGTGCATTGCCGGCATTTGTGAGAATGGGAAATGGCTGGAATAGTTTAAGAAATGTTAGATTCTCTCCTAAAATAATAGGTATTATGAGGTCGGATTTTTTCAAATTAAAATTTAAAACAAAACAACGTGAAGCTGTCGACGAGCTTGTCATTAGCACTTAACCTCGTTAATAGTTAAAAAAAGAAATTTAAAACAGTAAGCGATACTCTTTTGTTTCTGATCACATTTTTACATAAATTACTTTTTTAATTTTTATATTGTAGTCTAAGCTTTGCTGCTTTTATAACAATAATTTGATTTCGATGTTTGAACTGGTTTCCAATCGCGATCATCTATAATATGTGTTATCTCAAAAGTGGCGAAGTTGTGGAGACGGGTTTGTGTCATGTATTGTGTCAAACTTCACTTAATATTTCAAGTTTGTTTTATTTGAATTAGTCGACTTGCAAAAGAGTTATTTCATTTTAAAAACTCACTTTGATAATCGGCATGCACCTTAAACTTCAAACAAAATAAATTAAATTGAACCTATTTACCAACACATTTACGTATAACTAAGCAATCCATGGCTTTAAAGCTTTAAAGAAATGAGCTTGTACAAGTAACTAACTATTTGAGATGTATTTTCTATAGAAATTACGAGAGATTATAATATCTTCTCAAAACTCTTCATATTCCCTGACCGCCATTATGCGGGCATAGACACGACAACCTTTGACGTTTAGTGCTTACCAACTTACTTAAGTACGGCATAATAATAGTTAATTTGTTATAGGTGTTAAGTTCGGAATGCGATAGTTTCTTCGATCTCTTCACGGCTTCCCTCGGCTTTAATTCGCGGAGTGGACTTGATCATCACACGGGATAACACTTTGTGTGATCCACAAATTGTTGTTCTGAGTCTGGGTGTTATGTTCAGACATGTTCAGACATTGTTCAGACATTTTTTAACACACAACGCCATCTAGTCCCAAACTAAGCAGAGCTTGTACTATGGGTACTAGACAACTGATATTAATACTTATATATATATTTTTTGTAAATACATACATATTTTACATAGAAAACACTCAAACTCCGAAACAAATATTTGCAGATCATACGAACATTTCGTCCGACTCGGTAATCGAACCCGGGACCTCTTGCACAGCAGTCGCATTCGCTACCACTGCGCCACAGAGGCAGTTATATATGTCCGTTGTATGAATATTTGCAAAGACATGGTGTGGAAATTTTACAAAAGATAATCTGAATTACAATGGGTATTTCTGTTTAAGTATTTAATTTGGAATTTCTCGTTTTTTTTATACTGGATTAAACGAAGTGTGTAGATATTTTGTTTAATTTTAGTAAAATAAATATGCGTCTAACTAAGAACGGTTTTAGAACTATGAGTAGCATTTTCGTAATAGGTAGTCGGATAAAGCCTACATTGTGAATCAGTAACATCATTAAAGTTGAGTATAGGGTCTATTTTACGATTTTTTGTATACATAAAAGCCTGCCAAAGTAACTCAAATCTGCCTGATGGAAAGCATAAGCATAATCCAAGAGTAGTGGTCACCATACTCATTGCGATCGAGACCATGAAACAATACAGCATGGTGATAAACGACAAAGGGAAGAGACGCGCTGGACGTAGGAAAAAATCGTCGCTACGTATTATCCAGGAGTGGACCGGTATCACCTCCGTTGAGAAACTGTTCCGCCTGGCCATGACAAGGAGTACAGGAAGCTGATGGCCAACCTTCAGGATTGAAGAGGCACCCGGAGAAGAAGAAGAATGGTGACAAACATTAGGCCGGCCCATCAAGATTCTTCTGTATCATTGTACATAGACAATAGGGTAGTTGACCCCAGTTGTAGTCACAAAGACTAAGTTTTCAATAAAAAAGTAACTGATTTCACTAAGGCTTAGTCAAATCAGCTCCTTTTTATCATCTGTCAAAACGATAGCTTTGTATGAAAAATGTACTAAATACAAACTTGTGACGTCAGTTTTAGACTGCTCAGTTGAAATTTCAATGTTTATTTGATTATAATTGGTAATAGAAATGTAAAGCTGCAATAATTATATTTTTGGAGATCATCATCTTCCTAGCCTTTATTATTCCCAAGATTATTTGGTGTCAGTTTTTCCACGGAGCAACTGGCATCGGCCCCGAGGGTGAACTGAATTCGAAGGTTGAACAAGTTGTCAGTAAAATTGAGGGCACTGACTTCCCAATAGCGATTGCCTTATATGTTCATTACAACCGGGACCGACAGCTTAAAGTGCTCTCCGAGACACGGGCGGGAATAACCACCATCTTTCGTACTCCAGGCTGCCATCCAGAATTTCTTATAAGAAAAACCCAACAGTAGACCGACCCGGGAATCAAACCCGAGACCTCTTGATCTGCATTACCTTACGCTGACCACTAAACCAACGAGGCAGTATTTTAGTCAATTATATTTTTCGAGATGTCGACAGTAGTTACAAATCTGAGGTCTGTCTGGGTTCCAGGGTTTTCCTTTCCTGGTTCCCCCGGTTTTTAATACCCAACACGGCGTGCAGTTTTAGTCGGTTCGATTCCGACATGCCACCAGCAAGGTGGTATGCGGAGAAATCCCGCACAGGAAAAAAAGGGGTGGGTCACTTATCATTTAGGGGTCTGAATATTAGATGTTGGCCGATTCTCAGACCTACCTGTTATACACACAAAATTTCATACAAATCGATCCAGCCGCTTCGGAGGAGTTTGATAACAAACACCGCATTTTAAAAAACTGCTTTAGTTGAGAATCCTCCTACGATTCCCACGGCGGCTATAAACCAAATCGTTACTTATGTCCAATTTTATATCACGTTCCAATGAATGATTTACACAAGTAATAAGTCTATTTTTCTCTGCCCTACCTGCGTGTGGTTGAGCGAAATTATCGAGGGTGTGGGAGGCAGTCCACCTACATACGTTGTTTTATCACCTGACTGCGATCACTGGACCGACTGTTTTATTTATATGGGACATTGCTATTTTATTAGTTATAAATAAATAAAAATGGAAGTTCTGCAAGTGTGTAGCTAAAAGTAACGTTATAATATTTATAGACATGGACTAACATATACCCTCGGCTCTGTATGTATGTCGGTTATTACGTAAACAAGCTGATTTCAGAACGAACCAGCCTGCTCGAACGGGGCGGTACTACCCTCGACCAGAAGGTCGACGTAAAATGACAGCGTTCGTGCTGTCGTGTTTCGTTGGTGAGTGCGAAACCGGATGCCCAATGATGCAGAAGCATCACTAGGCCGCCATGGTGTGGTTCACAACGCTGCAATATTGCATTGTCTGCATTCGCAATGAGTATGGTAACCACCACTTTTCCTTTCCATCACGCAGAGTAGTAATTTTGCCAGGCCAATACATAAAAAAATAAGTAATTTTTGTCCTTCCTTAAGAATCAAAGTATCTCCAAGCTAAATTTCATTGGAATTAGTGCAGTGGTTTAGCCGTCATATTGATTTTAGTAAGGATTCGTGGTTAAAACTGTTGAGGGCTAGCTTTTTCCACCAATAATAATTGGAGTTACTGGAGACCCTAACCTTTCAAACTCCACCATTCACCTCCTCCTCCATCTTTAGTTAGTTAGTTTAGTTCTGTAATTTCAAATGCAACCAATTCATTATTAATGTCATCTACTAACTACGTACAAAAACAAATAGATATAAAAATATAAAAAGTCGTTTTGGATTTCGATTGTATGAATATCAGAATTATCATCTTTCTGCATTCAGCCACTGCCAGCCCTTTTTTAGTCAACCCACCCGCGATGTATTATGTAATATATTAAATTTGATATAAAATACTATTCACCCAATAAAAAAACGGGTGAAGGTCATTCCTATTCGGATCTTAGACCATTATTTATTTTTTCTAAAAGTCACCCATCTATTTTCATTTAAAGTTAGGAATATAATATTCACTTTAAAACTATGCTCTATGGTAGTATAGACAATATTTTCGTGCTGACAGCTCATAATTAACACGCCATTACAACAAATTAACTCCTTTAATTTAAATATAAATAGTTGAAAACTTATTTATATACAAATGTCTAAAATAAAACCGTATGCAGTAATGAACATTTCACCGCATCGTTAACGAACCTCCTTGCCGAGACTTACAGCATTGCTCGTCCATTAGGCAAAGACAACAACGTGTCTAACTAATTTTGTCACGAGAAAAAAAAAACTTGGTACAGATAAGCTAATATTTATGGCGGACTGTTCATGTTGCTATCTGTGATGTTGGCAGTTCTGCTATCGAGCTACTGGCGCGAGTTACTAGCGTTGGCGATAAACGAAATTAGTATTTTATGGTTTTATGTGGAATTGGCTCCGTTGAGTGTTCTGAGATCTAGTAATTAATTATTTAGGCTAGACTTTATTAGTTATGTAATGAATCGATCTTATTCGTATTTTATAGTGTCGTTTTACCTGTTTTACTTTTGAAATGGGATGGTAAAATATATATGGTTTTGCATCACATAAAGATTCCAGCATCTAAATTATTGTTTGTGTTATTTTTGCATAAGTCTCGTCTTCTTTTAGGTGTCGGCATCGGGACAATTCCATCATTTTCTGAAAATCATTCAAACAAATTGCAGGAAAGGAAACCTATAAATGTCATAGATAAATAATATCAATCCTACTGACTGGCGTTCCAGCAATGGATCATTTAATACTGTTCATGAAGATTATCAATCTTAGAACCTAGAAATAACAAATTTAGAACCAGTTTTGCAAATTATGCATGATGAATGTTACACAAAGATACAAAACCAGTTGTCAACCAACTCAGTTAAGCAAGTTGAAAAATATGCGATTATCGATTGTGTATAGCTTGTGGAAGACAGCTGACGTATACGCGAATAGTGACATATGCTCAATGACCGTTTAGTTATAACTGGTCATCTTGCCAACTGTCGTACGCCAGTGCCTGCACGGATGGAGGTTCATCACTGAACAAGTAAAATTAAGATGACAGTTACCTTTCAACTTTTATAAATAAATAAAATTGATGTCTCTGCTTATAATTTCAAATATAAAGCTTTTCATTAAATGCGTATGAAACCAAGTTTGAATATTTTTTGTCTTTTTGTTCCGGCTCTCTTGAACGGCTGAACCGATTTTTACGAGACTCTTAGTGGCAGATGGCTGATGATATAAGGAGTAATTTAGACTAACTTTATTCTATGCTAGCCTTATCCCGCGGTGTTCACGTTTAATTCTGAAATCATCTAACCGATTTTTCCAATTTTTTAAATGTGTGTTTAACTAGCGTCCCTAAGATGATATAATAGTTATCAACGCGGCAAGACCAATAAAAGCCAAGCATGATTGAAAAGAGATGCAGACGAAGATGCGTGGATCAGCTAGTATACCTATTTATACGAGTGGAGTGATCTTTGAAGGCTGTCTCAGGTCTGTTGGAATTGATCTGTTGGAATGCTCGATTAAGCATAAAACTGTACTGAGTTTGTTTTTGTATCTATTTTAAAACAATTACGTATAAATTACACACTCCATACGTTTCTCTTACAATAGTCACTTTATCTAACAAAAAAGAATTAAACCGCAGTTGGCAAGGCTCCAACTCTCCAATAAGGAGGGGCATTCATGTGTCCAGTAAACTAGCTCATAGTGATTTGACTAATTATAAAGAGTAAGGTAAGAATTCTCTATAGTCTAGTAGGTAGTTTTGTTTTTTTACTCGACTGGGAAAGAAGGAGGGTTATGATTTTCAAGTGTATGTATGTATATTTCTTTGTCACGCCCTAGAGCCTAAACGGCTTGTCGTATTTTTATGTGAGTGGTGTCAATAGATTCGTCCTAGTTGTGAGAGAGATACTGGGTACATCAAAATTAAAAATTATTTAAAGTAATAGATTTTTTTTCAGTTCTTCAGTGAATTTAATAAAGTTCGCAGACATTGACGCTGATATTTTTTTTTAAATTACCTGGTACTTGTTTAATAAAATATATATTCGATGTTAATTAAAGTTTGTTCCAGACTCAGTTTCGATCTACTCTCGATCTCATAAATATTTTGAAAGGAAGGTTTGCTGAATGCAAATACTGAAAAAATATTTTATTGTTAGATTGCTCATTCATCTAGGAAGACTATTAGCTATCTGTATCATACTACGGCTATTAGGAACCTTCCTAATGGTCATAGTGTGAGGTAGCCCACAGTCTTTTAGATCAATGGGTCATCTAACGCACGTAGCCGAAATTGCAAGTTTAATAGAAGATAAAATATTATTAACTAGCTTGAGGCTCCGTCCGCTTCGTTAGTTTTTTTTCCAATATCTTTCATGTATAGACAACGACCTCTTGCAAATTTCATACATGTATAAAAACCAATAGATTTCTACACACGATTTATACTTTGTTTTGAATTTAGAACATACCGTTGTGTTTTTTTAAACTTATCTATCAATCTCTATGGTGGTCTTTCAAGCGCCAAGAAATACATTATCGGCACATTACAGACGCCTACTTAAACAAAATGTAAAGAACTATTGACAAATAGCTTCCATAAATTATCAACATAATCTGCTGTCAAAATTAGTATTGTCAATTTGACATTATTGTTTTTTTAATCCATAAAGCACTGTTGGTTTATTATCTGTGGGCTGTTTTGTTTTGAAATATTTATTAATGGATCTTACTGCTATTATAAATACGATAGTTTGAATAATATTTGTTTCCCCATTACAGCAGAGCGGCTGAATGATACTAAATGAAATTTTATACCGAGATTGAATATAGTTATGACTAACAAGCTTTTAATTAGGACGAAGCCGAGAGTTGTATTGCTTGGGTATATAATAGTGTTGACGTTACATCTTATTCTTGTATTATAAGATTATAGAACCGTAAACTATGCATTAGATCATGTCATGATCTTCAGCAAAGTGTTGTGCCCACAAAGGTTTCTGAGTTGGTACGACCAGCTTTACCCCGCGACGTTACCTGCGGTTAATGTTGTACAGCGGGGCTCAGCGACTACAATGTATAATACATGTCTGTTAGAGAGAGTCCTAGAATTTGCAAACGACACCCGTTAAGCGAAGCCGAAGCAGGTCGCTAGTAATATGTAGTAATGTAATAAGTCAGTCAATCTTGTGGGCTTAAAATAGATTCTTAGAAGAAGACTATTACTTACTGCCTTTATCTTTTCACATAAAATATGGATGACTCAGAGTGCAAATAGTTTTTGTGAATCTCGTGGAGCCTTTGGGGCCGTGAAAGATTTCCATTCCATTTATAATATGTACATGATTATGTAATAGGTCGTTTTGATTTCATTACGTCCACATGCCATTGCCTGCGGGCTCGTACTAGTCATTCTTTATCATTATTATTAAATGTCGAGCTTACACCCAATACAATCGTTCATCCCTTATGTCTCTCTTATGGATGAAAATTCAAAAAGACTTTCTTTTTTTGTGCTTTAAACTTAAAAGTCATATATTTATTTGCTGAATAGGGGGCAAACGAGTAGAGGTAATAATGGTAAGCGATTACCGCCGCCCATGGACACCAGCGACACCAGAGGCGTTACAAGTGCGTTGCCGGATTTTTAAGGAGTACGCTCTTTTCTTGAAGGTTTGTAACATTTTTCGTACAGGCAATATTGTTCGTAATATACCGAGATCAGAATACTACTTCCATCCCTGGTAAACACTTACCATCAGAGTTACGTATCCCCGGCCTACAACTTTCATTAAAAAAAGATTAAAAGTACACTGTACTTGGCTGAGTAAGTGATACCTGTACCATGTAACTATTAAAAAAAAACAATGACTTTGCCTAATGATTGTTATATTTTACAGTAATGATGATTACAAAACAAATTACCGAACACAAGGACACTGGGATTAATGATCTTTTACATTAAACTGCGGAAGTAAAAAGTCTTAAGTTATATCTTATATTTCAGTGAGTTTTATTCCACTGACAGAATGTCCTGAACAAAACATCTTTAAAAAAAAACATAAAATAAATAATACTTCACCTTTATGCTAAAGCAATAAGGTTTGAATTGCAGTGATTCTAATTACTATAGTAGCATTTTATAAAGTTGTCACCTGTCAAAAGTAATTGATGTATCTGTCAAAGTTTTCCCGCCCACTTCACAGCGTAACTTTTTTTGACATATAAAAAAACAATGAAACTGTGCGAATTGGACCACCGACCTACCTGTGTAAGGTCTTGTGGTTATCTTTGCATTGATTTTTATGATATTAAAGTAAATCCTGGTTTCCAGAGTTTTTTTTTGTAAATTTCGCTTTTGTATATATCTTTTGTATATATTTTTTGTATATAATAAACATCTGTGGTATTCATAGAATGGACGAGTAGACTGTGGGTATACTTTATAAGTATCTTATCATAGCCTTCTGAGTTAGTTTTGGACCCGTTTGGAAGAAATTGGGGCCCCGAGAACTTAGTGTCTATGGTTGAGTCCATCTTGTAAATAAATTTATTTCTCATAAATTATTCTTACTCTTAGTAACGCAAAAATAATATGGTGTAATGATTACAGAGACACTTTCTCACCTGTTCTTATATTGCAATAAATCGCTTTTTAATTTACAGACTCCGTGGGTTGCCAGCTCGTAAAATAACTTTCCTCACATTCTTTAGTAAGCTATAAATTAACTTCGCACACTCATTACCATAAAGAAACAAGTTTCAATAAAAACAAACAGCACTTATTTCACTTTTCCAACAGTACAGCACTTAACTCATTTCCTTAAAGATTATTCGTATGGTCACGCGATGAATCCATTACTATAAAACCACCACAACTTGATCCATCATTCCGCTACATTTGTTCTACAATTTGAATCAGTATTATTTGGTTACTTTGGCGATAATGTCCAATATAGCGTGATACATCATTTGTTTCAGTCTCTTATGTATATCGAGTTACGAATATCGCCGTTGTAGATCTTTGTAAGTTGGTTGTTGTCATGATAATCTTTTAAAAATATTAAAATAGTTAAGCTATTTGTCTAGTGAGTATGCACTCTTATTAGGGTCCTATTATCTGCAGTTAAGATGTAAGCACAGGTATTTTAAGCTTGTTTAGTATTTTTTGTGATAGTAATCATGGCACTATTTATGTTATTAGAAAGCTGAGTCTATGGGAATTTTCTTGCTAACAGATTAAAGTAAATATTTGAGATTTTTAAAAAATATTATTACATTAACAACCCGATCCGCACACGGAAGGCATGAAAGGCAGCTCCTGGCTTTCTGCTCTCCTTTGTCATGAATTAATCTATCTATTGCTAAAAACTGCATTAAAATCCGTAGAGTGGTTTTAAATATCTAGATGAAGAGATAGCGGAAACGACTTAATTTTACATTATGTGTAATAAACTAATGCGAAAGTTTGAACGAAGGTTTATTACTTAATCGTGGGAGGATCATGTACCAGACTGTGGTAATACCATTCGAGACCAAGAGCGTTCTCAAGATTCCGGAAGGCCGAGAGTTTCAAAGGGCGTTCTATACCTAGTACTTCTGTCTCCTAGAAACAGGTGTTTATTAACAGCGGAAAACCACTTGCTGTGCTTACTCGCTATGCCACAAAAACAGATGTAATCAGAAATTATGTTTGATCGTAGATATTAGTCTTAAATAACCCATCACTTATTATTATCCTTGAAAAATTGTTTTATAAAAAGTATATTAAAATAAATAAACCCACAAGTAAATACTTAGACAATATATCGCCCAAAATATATTAAATTATTCTTCAAAAACTATTTAAAAGTTATAATTTGATATCTCTTTTTATTTTTTTCTATTTTTACACTCTCATTATTCTTATACTATAAATAATAATGCGTGTAAGTCATAGAGAAAATCAAAGTTTTCATCTATTCATAAATAATATAATAACTAGTAGTGCTATACGTCCATACGTCCCTACGAGATATTAAAACGTCAAGATAATTTAAAAATGTTGCTCTGAGAAGCCGCCGATAGATTTAAGCGTCTATGATTGATGACCACCGATGACACTAATGACAGTTAAATGCGCGTTCGGAAAACTTATAAAACTAATTGTCTATGTCGTTATATAAACTTTGGGCTGTATTAGGTTACCATAGACTTGAAAGATTACTTTGATTTGATTTGCTTTAATTTGATTTATTAATTATCATATATATCAGCATGTATATCGCTGCCCAATATGTTAGTTTATCTTTAAACTAAGTGACCTGGTGACCTGTAACACAGGTATCTTATATCTATCATAAGCACCATTCTCTCTCAAAATATGGTTGAAATTGAATGTATTGGACTCAAATACTATTGTAAGAACCAATTTTTTTATGTGTTAATTTTACTTATTGTTTTATAAGATGATAAATCTTAACTTCAATTGAATATATTTGTATTATTATATTAACACTAACAACCACTAAATTAATTGTAATAATGAAAGCTCATGAACCCATTTGTGGTCAACTATTGAATGACTCGACTAACACTTTGTCTTTCGCCGAAATTTTATTCCCGAACTATACTGGAGTCAGTTTCAAAGCTACAAGAACACGGCTGATCTTTTTTAGGCCTCCGTAACCCGAGTACCAGGCCATATCGAAGATTTCTTTTCGTTTTCACACTATGGCGGCCTAATGAGATGGTTTGTTACGCCCACTTTAAGGACCCGGGATCATAGAGGAAGTTCCGTAGAAATACTGTACTCAGCATTTGTAGGATTACCAAAGATGTTCACGCGGCAAGACTCCATACTATAAAATGTTTTCTGCTTTCACAAAGAAGAAACGACTTTTGCAAGTGACTTGTAAATAAATATAACGTACTATATGATCTGTTACATAAGTGAAGCGTGCGCAGGACGTTCGAGGAAGTCGTGAAAGGTCCAGTTATTTTTTAACGTCACATTTGTTTAAAATAACGTTACCTCCAGTTCGAATATCACTCATAAAACTGTCGTTGTAATAATAACCCTAGTAACTATAGGACGGAGTAGTGTTGCCATCGTTTAAATTATTTTCATGGACACTATTTAAATTAAATAAAAAAAAGGTGGCAGTATTCTTTGTAAATGTTAATAGTTGTAGTTTGTAAACGTCGTTAACATCGAAGGCTTTCATAAAGTTAAAAACTTTTATTCTTCCTGAGGTTATTATGAAGTCAGTGCCCTTAAATATACTGATAACTAACTAGTTCAACCTTCGAATTCAGTTCACCCTCAGGGTTGCGGGAGTCCGATGCCAATCGCTCACGTCATGTCGCTCCTTATAATATCATCTTCTTAGCCTTTATTATTCCCTAGATTAATTGGGATCAGCTACTAGTTTAACCGGTTTTACCTAAATATCAGGTTTTCCACGGAGTGACTGGCATCGGACCTCCGCAAACCTGAAGACGAACTGTATTCGATGCAGTATGTTTATGAGCACTGACTTTATAAAAACGATTTCTTCATGTTCATGGCAACCGGGATCAACGCGGCTTAACGTGCCTTCCTTTTTGATATCATAGTTTTAGTAATTAATATATTCTAAGTCTTAGTGATGTGGTAAATTCATATAAGTCTGTAGTTCGTTTTTATGTTTTGAATCAAACACATTTCAAATATGATGTTCACCACAAGCCGACAAGAACTTAAACATATTTATAATAAATAGCAAAGAGTGTGATTCGTCAATAGACTTATGAAATTTTGTCACATTTACCAAGCCACATCTTGAAGAAAGCAAACAAACAATACAATTCAACACTTCAACTGTATCTCTGCGCACATAGTTAACCTTGATAATTGCTAGCTATTTTCATGTTGATACAGTCCCAGAAATTGTTGCAGTTTGGTCCCCCTACTGGCTAGTCTATTTCGATCGGCGTTAACTGCGCGGTTAGCTCTAGATTTATGGCTCTACGTGTAACTCTACCGTATGAACTTTTGTTTTTTTATTCACAGCCGTCAATGGACGCATTTGTTGCGACGCACTCGTTACATAATGGTAACCGGAGAGATTAATATTTGAAGTGCTCCTTATGACTAATGTGTAGTGGTAATACTCGCACTTCTACAAATCACGTACATAATTGCTTTTTTTCTTTTGTTGATTGGTGTTTTTTTTGAAGTAAAACATTAATATTTTTATTTTTTGATGAAGTTTGTGCGGTAATCGTGTTAAATAGATTGTTTAAATACACTGAGAAGCATGAATAAGTGTCGAGGTTTACAGCTTGATGATAATATCTGAGGTCTTTTATATTTTCCAACGGTGAACTGCAAGTGTTTGTGGCAAAGGAACTCTGCAGACCTAAACACGATTATATAAAAAATAATTCTTCTTCTTTCTTCTTTAATATCTTATATTTTGACTGCCTCTGCCTGTTCTTGAGGTCTCAGGTTCGATTCCCGGGTTGGATCAAATGTTTGTATGATCTACAAATGTTTGTTTCGGGATTTGGATGTTTCCTATGTGTGATATGTAGGTATTTACAAAAAAAGTATATATGTATTCAGTTATTTAGTACCCATAATACAAGCTCTGCTTAGTTTGGGACTAGATGGCGTTGTGTGTTAGATGTCCGAAATATAAATAAATAAATAAATATTATCGGACATTTTAAGAACTAAGCAGAGCTTGTACCATGGGTACTAGACAACTGATATTAATACATATATACTTTTTTTTTGTAAATACATACACATTAAAAAAATATTTCTTTTAAAAAAAATAGGATACAAGGAATCATTGCTGTATAATTTTGATACAATTTGAGGTTTTCTATCAATCATCTACAAATTCTTGTTAGTTTTAGGTACCCTCAGAGTACTCTCAGACTTTACGATAGATACTTTATAGATTTATTCATTTAATTCAAGATCAAGATATGCCTGCAAAACCTTTTACTTTTCCCTTCCTTCATTCCTTGTTAACCATCGTTTCTATAACCGAAAGAAAATAGTGTGTGTACATGTTTATCAAAACAATATGTTTAGGAGAAACATTTGCCCAAGTCATGCCTTTAAACCCATTTGAAGTATTGCGTATTTTTGTTTTGGCGTTCTCTCAATAACAGGTGGTAAGGAAATAATCTGTAATGCTTTCTTTCTTCGGTGTTTAACTGTGTGGTACCATTATCGAAAGTGCTAACAAATGGAGAAATCGTTTGTTACAAACCGTCAATATAAACGGTCTTTAATTGCTTTTTATAAAATTATCATATCACTTTCCATTTGTAAAATATTTTTTGAATCAGTCTAGCGGTTTACGTTTTGAAAACACAACACAAATACACATCCACATTTACAATTTAAGATATTTGTACAAATTTTAAATGATATAATCATTACTAGCGCGTTGCATTCCACCACTAAACATAGCTACTCCCAAGGGTTACCACGGCCTTTCGCATCCATTCGAAGCCGACCTTCTAAAGTCGTCCCACGCTATGTTTGCCAAAACATATAGAATACACAGTTATATATTGTGTATTCTATATGTTTTTATTATTTACATGTCTAATATGAGAATGACGAGACACAGGTGGAACAATAGTTCTCATCACACAATTATTTATTCCGGAAGGGAATTGAACGTATTACTCAGTGTCAGAACCGCTAATAAGGCATCTGAATTCAATTATCACGGCTTTACTTCTACAAGAAGTATAGTAGAGGAGAAAAAGGTGGTCTTCTCGGCAGAACAGGTTTTCTCATCTGCTCTGACCATAGATCAAAACGGGACACTGAACGGAGACGAGTAGCCACGGCAGCTTTTTACCCGACTGCGAACGAGCCAGGGTTATGTTTTTTAGTATACGTATACGTTCTAGAGCCTAAACGGCTAGTCGTATTTTTATGTAAGTGGTGTCAATGATTCGTCTCCGTCGTGGAGTGACACTGACACTGGGTACATCAAAATTAAAAAAAACTGAATTTAATAAAAATGACATATATTGACGCGATTAGTGTTTTTTTTTAATAATTTTGTTCCGATACAAAACTGTTTATCGTTTTTTTCCTTCACATATACACATTTTACACTCACAAACAAAACAAGCGCTTGTCATTACGATCTCACACATAACTTAAAACAAATCATTCAGAATTTCACGCTCACCTAAATACATTCTGTGTAATAACAGTGTAACGCATAGGCCCATTTGGACTTATACTTTGACAGATGGGAACGCCTTCATATGGCTACTTACTCCCTAGCGTATTGCTCTACAGTTGTGACCTAAGTCCTTGTTTAATACCTACAAATTAAATTCCGCAAATAACAACAGGTGGTTCCGTTTCCAGCACAACGCAATATTAAGTTTTCAAACTACATAGGTAGAAGTCCGGCTCACGTTGGCTCCTAGCCAAAATAATTATAGTATCACTTAATTCATGCTACAAATTCGCATAAATACCTTACTAAGAAAGTTTTTTGATTTTGTTAAGTTATTTGTATATTTACAAAAGCGGAAGGTGACTGACTGACTAAGATACCCAGAGATCAAGGCACAGCCCAAGCCGCTGAGCCTAGAATCCTAAAATTTTGCATGTAGGTACTTTATATAAGGTAAGTGAGCCCTAAGAAAGGAATTTTAGAAACGCCACCCCTAAGGCGGTAACATACGTGATGAAAATATATACTTCTTCGCGAGCGAAGCTGCGGGTAAAAGCTAGTAGGTTAGTAAAGTGTTTATAAAGAGCTTCATGTTCTGCGACTAATGGCTTACAAATTATACATTTATATATAATTATATATTTTCTGACCCGTTAAACTTCGTCTGCGCCGAAGAAATGAACTTACCAGTTATTGTGAAAATTAAACTAATTGTTGGTTCTTATTGCTCGGAGCGTGATGTTATTAAACCTGTGATCTTCCTGAATATATGGGCTGTCAAACGATATGAGTTTCCCAATCGACTAGTAGTTCTTGACATTAGTGCGTTCAACCAATTAAACAATAAAGTAGGAAAAGATCATTGAAACACATATCACGCTCTGGCCTTAGAATAAATTGGAAAAATGATGATATTGATATAATTTTAAACCTTTTCTACTCCCTTCAACTAATCAAAGTACATAACTGCACATGATCTTGACATTTTGGCAACGAGTTTATCAACAATGAGGAGCAGACTACACTTAATGTCGTTTTAAAGTCTAGAATTTTTAATTGAAAGTTCAATGAATATAATTGCAGGTAATATTTTTAAAAAACGGAACCATCTTCAATTATTCTTAAATATTTAGTTTTTTTTTCTTAGATTTGTAAAAGGGATTTCTTTTCTAAATATTTAGTTTCTATCTGGGGAGACTTGTTAATGGCTTTTTGTTGCTATTTTTATAACCCATGTTGAGCGTATTGTTGTAAATTTCCCTGAGATTAATAAATAAATAAATAGACATAATACATCTTAACTCTTTAGTGCAAGAGAATTTGATACCAACAAAAACAAAAAATACAATTATGTTTATGAACTTCGCCACATAGAACTACGCTTCGAAATGAATGGGGCGGCTCGACCAGAGTGATACCACGATCTCACAGAAAACCAGTGCGAAACAGCGCTTACCATCAGGCGATACGTTTGCTCGTTTGCCCCCTATTCCTTAAAAAAACTCTGTATTTAATCATCACTTTCAACAGATGTGACGAATTAACAATTGGCTTACAACAAATAACATTATTATTCGCATCTACGCAGATGCTTGCCACGTCACATCCGCTCTGTAACATTCTCCATTGACCTCCGCCATTTGCAGACAACGATACAAAATGTCGGCCCCGCTGTCATTTGAATCGAATTCGCGAACTCTCTACAGGTTGTTTTATATTGAACATAGAGTAAAATATGTCTTTATAGAGGTTATTTGATACAAATTGCCAGAGCGAAAAAGAAATCAGAAAAATATTAGATTTTGTTTGCAAAGCCAGACGCAGTAGTCATCACTCAATTTGTCCTGACAGATAAATAATTAGAGGTGCTCATGGCCCAGTTGCACTCGGTGATTAGAAACAATCACCGAGGGTAAGCAACGATGGCGCGGTCAGTACCTGGATGGATGATATTATGGGTTGTTGATGATAAATAATTGTCCAATGAATACGACGCTCTGTTCTGTTTGCTTACATATTTATAAATATCTAGGAATATTTTTCAACAGTCTGGTTAGCAGTTAAGTAGCTCTGCCTAGTTTAAGTTCGGGTGGCCATAAGTCATACTGTCAGAGACACTAATTCTACGCTTTATCATTAACGCTATGTGTATCTTTGAAGATCACATTTATCTTTAGTAACAGAAGACAGACGAATTGTAAGTATAAAGGGGCTAAATTACCTTTGCCTAGATACAATTTGAGCCTCACTCTTGGTTCCACAAGCAACCACAAAGCAACTTATGGCTATCATGTTGCTGATTATTTTATTGTAATATAGTTTCAACTTGAAATATTTTATAATATTCGAAGCATCCTGTGTAGTTTTCGTACAAAACTATACGACTTCATTGTTATAANCTGTAACATTCTCCATTGACCTCCGCCATTTGCAGACAACGATACAAAATGTCGGCCCCGCTGTCATTTGAATCGAATTCTCTACAGGTTGTTTTATATTGAACATAGAATAAAATATGTCTATTTAGAGATTATATGACAAGGATTGCCAAAGTGAAAAAAAATCAGAAAAAATGTAGATATTTTTTAATAATTTATTTAATTAAAAAAATTGTGTTAATGATTGTTTATATTTATGAGAAATCAGGACAAAAGTGACACCCAGACAGATTAAAACAATTCTGGAAGCAGGTTGTACATTGTGTCAAAATTTGATCTTAGTCGGTGCAGACTTTACGTACACAAACCAATTTAATACTTACATACTCATATGACATAGACTGTTTCTGCAAATATTTAGAAAATCGTATCTTGTAATTGACACACCTCTTCCTCGTCTAGTAGTTAGCAAATAGATTTTGTTTGCAAAGCCAGACGCAGTAGATAAATAATTAGAGGTGCTCATGGCCCAGTTGCACTCGGTGATTAGAAACAATCACCGAGGGTAAGCAACGACGGCGCGGTCAGTACCTGGATGGATGATATTATGGGTTGTTGATGATAAATAATTGTCCAATGAATACGACGCTCTGTTCTGTTTGCTTACATATTTATAAATATCTAGGAATATTTTTCAACAGTCTGGTTAGCAGTTAAGTAGCTCTGCCTAGTTTAAGTTCGGGTGGCCATAAGTCACGTGCCTAGTTTAAGTCGCTTACTGTCAGAGACAATAATTCTACGCTTTATCATTAACGCTATGTGTATCTTTAGAGATCATATTTATCTTTAGTAATAGAAAAAAGACGAATTGTAAGTATAAAGGGGCTAAATTACCTTTGGCTAAATAAAATTTGAGTATCACTCTTGGTTCCACAAGCAACCACAAAAAAAACTTATGGCTATCATGTTGCTGATTATTTTATTGTAATATAGTTTCAACTTGAATTATTTTATAATATTCGAAACATCCTTTGTAGTCTTCGTACAAAACTATACGACTTCATTGTTACAGNCTCGGAGCGTGATGTTATTAAACCTGTGATCTTCCTGAATATATGGGCTGTCAAACGATATGAGTTTCCCAATCGACTAGTAGTTCTTGACATTAGTGCGTTCAACCAATTAAACAATAAAGTAGGTAAAGATCATTGAAACACATATCACGCTCTGGCCTTAGAATAAATTGGAAAAATGATGATATTGATATAATTTTAAACCTTTTCTACTCCCTTCAACTAATCAAAGTACATAACTGCACATGATCTTGACATTTTGGCAACGAGTTTATCAACAATGAGGAGCAGACTACACTCAATGTCGTTTTAAAGTTTAGAATTTTTAATTGAAAGTTCAATGAATATAAATGCAGGTAATATTTTTAAAAAACGGAACCCTCTTCAATTATTCTTAAATATTTAATATTTTTTTTCTTATATTTGTAAAAGGGATTTCTTTTCTAAATATTTAGTTTATATCTGGGGAGACTTGTTAATGGCTTTTTCTTGCTATTTTTATAACCTATGTGGAGCGTATTGCTGTAAATTTCCCTAAGATAAATAAATAAATATATAACAAATATTATGCGTATAACTTTTTAGTGCAAGAGAATTGAAGTTGATACCACCAAAAACTGAAATACAATTATGTTTATAAACTTTGCCACATAGAACTAGGCTTCGAAATGAATGGGGCGGCTCCACCAGAGTGATACCGCGGCCTAGAAAACCAGTGCGAAACTGCGCTTACCATCAGGCGATAGGTTTACTCGTTTGCCCCCTATTCCTTAAAAAAACTCTGTATTTAATCATCACTTTCAACAGATGTGACAAATTAACAATTGGCTTACAACAAATAACATTATTATTCGCATCTACGCAGATGCTTGCCACGTCACATCCGCTCTGTAACATTCTCCATTGACCTCCGCCATTTGCAGACAACGATACAAAATGTCGGCCCCGCTGTCATTTGAATCGAATTCGCGAACTCTCTACAGGTTGTTTTATATTGAACATAGAGTAAAATATGTCTTTATAGAGGTTATTTGATACAAATTGCCAGAGCGAAAAAGAAATCAGAAAAATATTAGATTTTGTTTGCAAAGCCAGACGCAGTAGTCATCACTCAATTTGTCCTGACAGATAAATAATTAGAGGTGCTCATGGCCCAGTTGCACTCGGTGATTAGAAACAATCACCGAGGGTAAGCAACGATGGCGCGGTCAGTACCTGGATGGATGATATTATGGGTTGTTGATGATAAATAATTGTCCAATGAATACGACGCTCTGTTCTGTTTGCTTACATATTTATAAATATCTAGGAATATTTTTCAACAGTCTGGTTAGCAGTTAAGTAGCTCTGCCTAGTTTAAGTTCGGGTGGCCATAAGTCATACTGTCAGAGACACTAATTCTACGCTTTATCATTAACGCTATGTGTATCTTTGAAGATCACATTTATCTTTAGTAACAGAAGACAGACGAATTGTAAGTATAAAGGGGCTAAATTACCTTTGCCTAGATACAATTTGAGCCTCACTCTTGGTTCCACAAGCAACCACAAAGCAACTTATGGCTATCATGTTGCTGATTATTTTATTGTAATATAGTTTCAACTTGAAATATTTTATAATATTCGAAGCATCCTGTGTAGTTTTCGTACAAAACTATACGACTTCATTGTTATAATTTTGGGGATAAATAAATAAATACAACTGATAATTTGATGTATGAATAGACTTAATTACGCCATTTATTTATTGTATCCGTTACAATGTGCGGGGGTGGTAACTGCCCCTATTTTTATTAGCAATATGCGCCCTAAACTTTACGGTTTCCAGTAGGGTGATTTAAGCCATGTCGATTTATTTCTTTTATGACGCATGGCAACATTATTTTTTGTCTATACCCCATACAAAGTAGGTTGCCAAAAAAAGGTTGGATATTATTGAGTTTATGTTAAAATTGGCGGAAAACATATTATTTATTTTTGTATTGAATTGTATGTACCACGAATGCGTAGTACAATTTTGTTAAAATCAAAAGGGGGATTAGGCTTTTCACAGAAATAAAGCAAATTCTTTTGTAAAACGAGATTGACTTGAGTTAAGGCAAAGTATACATTAACTAATTTGAAACAAAATTTGATTTTAAAAGGCTCGTCTGTCAGGAGTACTTTTATTTATTAAATAAATCAGTTTGGATGATGGCGGACCTGTCATTAGTCAAACCGAGTACTGTAAGATTCAATACCGGGATTGCTCGAGGCAGCCATAACAGGAGAAGTATAAATGATGGTGCACGACTGAGATGGATGGTCTGTGCCGTTGTCATGGGACGACCGCTTAACTTAATATAACGATGTGACTCTAAGTTCTTGCAATAAGAAAACTTGTGGGTATAAATTGTTTTATTTACGAGTAAACATGACTTAGAAAGGATAACAGATAGTTTTAAAAAGATGTAACCAGCAGTGAGTTTATTTTCGGTGATTGAAAATCTTTGGAATATTATTAAAACAAATTTACATTACTTTCCATTTGACATAAGACCTTACGGAAATAAATCTCACACTCCGGGAGTTGTCTTTTGTCTATTGTCATTTACTATTCCGGTAGTTTTTTTAAATAAATAGTTTCTTGGAACAAACAGGACAGAGTTCAGTCAAGATCGTGAATTGTTGCCTAATTTAGCACTTTTTTAGCTATTTATTCATCTCATCATCATACAGATCATCCTGAAACCGAACATTAGCGTTAAGTAGTTTCCTTTACTGAGCTTATGTCGAAATAATTCCAACGAACTTTGGAAAATATACAAAAAATCATTAAAAGTCAATAATTTCCGATGTCTTCAAAACTTGGGGATATCTGAATCTTGTAAAAACAAAAACATTTCATTTCAAATGTGATTAAGTTCAAAGCAATTTTGGAAACGAACGTCTTCGTATTTTGACTCGTAGTAAAAATCTTTTGCTTAAGTTTCTACCAAGTTGTAATGAGATGAAAAAACTTTTCTGTTTTCTTGATCAGTGAAGGAACTCAGTCGAGATAAAATGTATCTATTATAATCACACAGCCTCCGTAAAAGGAACATTTTGATAACTTATTATATGTAACTTTTTATTTGAAATAATGTGTTGAGTTTTGCAGCCAGTTTTATTTAATGTCGGCAAATTTGCTGTTGCCGAAAGTATGGGTCTGAATCGTGAGCCGAATATTTTAAAAGTTTGGAGATTTTATGCTTAAACTGTGAGCTCATATATCTCGTTTTCTTATACTTAACAGACATGAGTAGAATAAGGCGTTGTACGTAAATCAAAAACGGTATTTTAATTTAGTACATTTATTATGTTACGTCCATGTATTTGTTACTAGCTGTCCGCGTCTTCTATTGCCTGTAGCATGATGTTATACCGTTAAAACATTTCCCATAAAAAATGTTATATCGAGCCAATCTTAAAAGATAGATATATGCTGACGTGCACTTTTTTAATGACTTTTTAGTGGAAAAATTCTATAATATTTAATTTCACATCACATTTCTATAATATTTAGGCACGCAATGAAAGCTCTCAGAAGAAATAATTTTCCCCTGTTTTTGAAATATTGTTTATGTATACCCTCATTATCAAATAATCAGTCAATCACAATGATTATCAAAGCTTATAGGTTTCATTTACGCTGTTGTTGTATAAACAGCGTATTTTTAGTAAATGTTCAGATTTATTTATGTATTCCTTATTGATGATTCTAGGATGGTAATTATTATTTTTTTATGAAATCGCGGGCAAACGATCAGACATGGTAAGCGATTACCGCCGCCCATGGACATCTGCAACACTAGAGGCGTCACAAATGCGTTGCCGGCCTATAGGGGATGGGGGGTGACGGTTTGGTATATGGGCCTCCGGTATCCTCTCTCACTCGGTGAAACACAGCGCAAGCTTGTTTAATGTTTATATTTAAAAATGGTTACTAATCCGCCAGTTACGTTGTTGTTGCTTAAATGAATAATAATTTACACAAAAAATGAAAATGAAAAATATTTATTTTGAAAAGAATAACTCATGGAGTTTCCTTGACGATTTTTCTCCATGAGAATGGCAGTTTGGAACCTCGCAACTAGAGGCATTCATGTAACTTTTTGAAAGTGGCTGAAAATGCGTACTTGATATTAAAGATTTTTGATTTTTGCTCTATCATTTGTTCTATACCTTATCATAATTAATAAATAATAATAATAAATATTTCGGACATCTAACACACAACGCCCTCTAGTCCCAAACTAAGCAGATCTTGTATTATGGGTACTGACAACTGATCTGAATACATAAATATTTTTTTTGTAAATACATACATATTATACATAGAAAACACCCAAACTCCGAAACAAATATTTGCAGATCATATAAACATTTGGTCCGACCCAGGATTCGAGCCCGAGACCTCATGAACAACAGTCGCATTCGCTACCACTGCGCCACCGAGGCAGTCAATTGGTAATATTGGAATATATTATGTATTTTTTTTACCTCCTTTCCAGCAGAGGTCTACGTCCAACAGTGGATTATTAGAGATGTTGATGTTATGAATGTACGTCATTATCATCATATTTATTAAAATTATTTGGGGTCGGCTACTAGTTCAACAGGTTTTACCTGAATATCAGTTTTTTGACGGAGCGACTGGCATCGGACCTCCGCAACCCTGAGGATGTACTGAATTCGAAAATTGAACAAGTTGTCAATATATTTGAGGATACTGACTTCCTATTAACGATTGCCATAGACAGTCATGACAACCGGGACTGACGGCTTAACGTGCTCTCCGAGGCACGGGCGTGAAACACAACATGGGGGTATGTTGTGTTAACGTATTGTTATTAGCTATTAAACGGTTCAAAATTCAGGGCTTTAAAAATAGATCCAGAGTTAGGACGAAGAAACTTACTATAGCAAAGGAACTTACAAAAATTTATCACGAAATATTTATGGGTTTCTTAACTATGTACAAAATACACGTAACCATAAAATGGTTGACATTACGACAGTTTTCAAAGCCACCGCTATTTGATCTCCTGTCTTGGTTATTATGGTTACGGCACCAATAAAATCACAAAGGAAACATTTTACGAACCTTTTACACACATATAACTTTCATCGGCCATTTTATATTAATAAAAATACATTTTTTTAATCCTCCACACGACGCCTTAAGCCTACGTCACCACTTCGCGTTCACGCATACCTTTTGCGGATTATCAAAATATAATACCACGGAAGTTCTACCAAAAGTATTTCTACTAACAAGCAACCGCACAATATAATTACGACTTTATAACTTAACATTAGAGCTTAAATTAATTGTTACACGTACGATGAATTTTGGAAAAAATAGACTGTCGGTTAGCGTAAGAGAAAGTCGATCTTATCGATGTGGAATATGGTTGTATTTTGTTTGTTATGTGCAGATCAAACATAGTGGATGCGACCGAGCATCGTGTCTACGCATAATATCATTGGCACACACTCTTATTGGTGATGATTTGTCAACTTTTGGGGTCTCATTAGATATGAGACTCTATTGCTCATGTAATTATGGTTGAAAATACGTATATTTATTGGCTGAACTATGTTTTGTTTGAACACAAAGTTGTAAGAAGTCTATTCACGCTGCGCTGATGGCAGTATGGGCAGGAAATTATTATAATTTTGCTTCAGGTGGACGTTTGTTGAATTTTAAGTTGCATTAAATATGTCCGCTAACTAGATTGTCATGTTTTCTTTGCTGGTTTTTCCTCGATGTCGTAACTCAGCATTTTATGTTTGAAACTGTGGGCGCGTGAGTTGTTAAACTTTGAGAAACTGTAAATTAACTTGATTGAGGTATTTTTACTTCAACAAGTTTATTTAGGGTTCGTTATAAAGGGAAATATTTATTTGAAATCCATTTACAGGAGAGAAGAATCTAAGATGTAAATATTGAAGTTACGCCCATTTTTTATGTATACCAATATGATTTTACTCTGCTTGATAGAAAGCATAAGCAGAATCCAAGAATGATGGTCACTATATTTATTGCGAATGGTTAAATGCTGAATTGGTTAAAATACAGACAACGCAACAATGTAGCATGGTGACCCACCCTCACACAATGATGGTTGGTTGTTTCGTCGATGATTCTTCTACATCGACGAAACCAACGAAACACGACAGCACGAATGCTGTCATTATACGGTGATCTTTGCGAGGGTAGTTCCTGATCTAGCTGGCCCGATCGTGCTGCAATCAACGTGACTCAACTACCTTTTAGCCCTTAGCTAGGACATGCCATACGTCGCCGTGTGGGCGCAATGTGTACCATTGCAAAAAAAGCAGGTTACGGTCGCATACCTTTAACTCTACCAGTACCACCTAGCTCTAACCGGAACACTTGCTCTAACAGATAGTTATGTAGCTGACGAAGCAATTTTGAACAAGCTTCGTGTTCATGTGTCACCTGTGTTTTAATTCTATACGTGCCAGTTATATCACAAATGAAAAGTAATGCATTATAAATATAAAAATTCGCGCCTAAAATGTACCTATTCAACTTTAAAATTACACTGGTGTGTGGAACTATTGACTCTCAAAAGAAATTGTTGCCAATTTTTGACATTTTTGTAACATTATTTAGTTGATGCTCGGCCTTTATTGTTCAAAGCGTGATGCTATACAGTCTATTATCTGATAAATAAGCTGTCTAAGACTTAAAAAACTTTTTAATTCAAAAGTGGCTAAAATTTGATTAGCCAAACAATCATACAAACTGACTGACTGCCTAGGTGGCGCAGTGATAGCCTATGCGATTGCTGTGCTGTCTCGGGTTCGATACAAATGTTTGTATGATCAACAAATATTTGTTTCGGTGTTTAGGTGTTTTCTATGTGTAATATGTATGTATTTACAAAAAACAGTATATATGTAAAATATTTATATCAGTTGTCTACTTATCAGTATATCATAACACAAGCTTAGGCTGGAACTAGATGATGTCCAAATATTATTATATTTTTATTATTAAACTCTTTGGTTTTATAATATTACTAGATGCGAGTTAGGGACGTAACTTGCTCGAGGTATTTGTTGTTTTTGAATCGTATATTGTTCACTTTTTTGCTGTCAACTTTGTTTTCACATAACCCCATTTTTTCTCATGTAAAAATACCCAGAGTTACTCCTGACAACACCAGCTATCTACTAATCATTCCTTTCAAAATCGGGTCAGCCGCTTTGGACATTAGACTGAACGGACAAACAGTCATCAAAAAATTTAAAAAATCATTTTGCATGCATTAATTGAAAAACTGTTAATTTGAAATTACAAAAACACTCTTCAGCCTTATATGCGTAGATTAATTACTCAATCGATTAATTAATTCAATTGATACTATAAAGATTATTGCACTTGTCATAGTATTTAGCATAATGTTTTAATAATCGCCAAGCTGTTTGATTTGCATGTTTAGACCTAAGTAAGTTAGTTACTGAGTCAATTGGCTGTGCTGGATAACACAGATACTCAGAATAGAGTCTGACTCGGATAATTTGCTTGATTAGATAAGTTATGGGTCCGCGGCTAATATGCTAATAGACTTTAGAGTTATGTAACTTGCTGAAGAAATGAATAGTAATCTTATTTATCTACATCCATTATATATAAGTATATATACAGAACTAGCTTTATGAATGTCGGTTTTCGCGATAAAGACTAGCTTATGTCCCTCCTCAAGTATTAAAATTGACCTCCTTAACAAGCTTGACCTTCTTTATAACTGCATTCGATTTATTTTCATTCTTCGGAAGTATGACCATGTGTCTACTTTGCGTTCTCAGTTAAAATGGTTACCTATTCGCCTACGGCGCAATCAGAGAGCATTTACCATCCTATTTTCATTTCTCAACTGGCCATCCTTACCTTGCTCCGTATCTCCGATACAAGGCTGTTCACTAAACTTTTTATTTTTAAAAAGAAAGTACATGGTCTGCTACTCAATGAACTGGCAGAACTAAACAAACACAAACAAGATACAACTTTGTACCATAATTTGTGTTTAATAGACCAGATAACAAAATTCTAATGTCTACTAGGCAGTGTACACCATTCAATGATCTTCGTACGGCTCTGCTCATGTTCAATCCGTTATTTCCTATTCGGATTGTTGTTGTAATTCATGGGAAACATTTATTTATAATTATCTATATTTGTTAAACCATAAGTCGTAAAATATATCCTGAATGGTAAGGTTCTATTGTCAAGCGGTTTTATTATCAAGTTTAGCTTACGAGGCTTAAACAAGTAATGAATTATTAAATAAATAGAACCCGACTGCGTCAATATCATACATAAAACCTATAAGTTTTATATATATTCGTAATCACCGTTAAAATTTCTTTATTTTGACAGTACACTCGATGTATTTTAATATCTTTTTTTGAGATTATTTTCTGACTCAATAAATTCTGAGTTTTACTTTTTTTAAAATTTTGATGTACTCATTATCACTCTAACGACTAAGACGAATCTACTGATACCACTCCCATGAGAATACAAGCCGTTTAGGCTCTAGGGCGTGCCAAAGAAATATACTTACATACAAACATACACTCGAAAAACATAACCCTCCTTCTTTCACAGTCGGGTAAAAACTATAATGTTTGAACAGCTTATTCTTGTGGGAAAATTTCTGTGTAACAAGTTACTAAAGTATCTTAATTAAGTTCTAAGACTTTTCTACCCGTTTCATATTTCTTATTGGTTTAATATCTGCCTTGCATACAAATAGATTTTTACTCGCGGCTCGCTCGCGTATACAATACAATATATAATACTAGCTGACCCGGAGAACTTCGTACCGCCATATTCATTTTCGCCATAGTCTGAATTACTGAAATACTTATTTTAGTAAGTCCATGTCAGAGTTAACTTGCCCAGGACTGCAGTGTATGCGACTAAGTGGACTAAAAAAATATAACACCTCAGCCTCACATTACCCTTTTCTTTGTGCGGAAATCCACTCGTATACCACCGACTGTTACTCTATACTGTCACCTCACCCTGACAGTAAGAAACGCTTATAAAAAAGAATTATCTAATATTGTGCAGTCGATCGAAAGTTATGCGCGTACATATTTTGTTCTGGTTTGTGATTCTTATTTTTAAAGATATAATATCGCGGGGTAAATAGTAATATATGTGTTATTCTCATGTATTAACTATATCACTATAAACCTAACCTCTAATGCTGCACTTGATTTTTTCCGATATTTTCGCGTCAAAAGTTTTGACCTGATATTCAATAGAATTTAACTTAGATTAACGTACGATGGGACGAATATACTATGTAATAGGTCTAAATCAAAAAAGTTTAAAAAAACACTAATGAATACAAAATGTAACGATAATACTTAGATCATCGCAAACTTTTGCATTTATGCTATTAGTAGAAAATAGGATATGACATGGAGATTGTTCCGAGGAATTGCTTGGACTATTACCGGTCGTAAATATCCCTCATCTTTCCAAACAGTAAAATTTTCATGCACATCGCTTGGACAGTCAGCACTTTACATACTTTACACGAGCGATACACTTTATTTTCAAAGCTGCAAATGAGCGTAGTCCTATCTCAAAAATTGGTACCGAAATAATCGTAATAGGTAATATGCATGTTTTTTTCATTTCTTATTCTGATTATTTAGGTTTCTAAAACATAGAAAAAATATAAACAGGATTGTAAATATTCAAACAAATTTTCAAAGAGAAATTAAAAAACCGACCAAATATGAGCTACTCAAACTGCGTCAGTTTGCGCGTGCTTTTGACACAGCCAATGAAGTCATTGTCATTTCGTGTTTGTTTAATATTCAGTGTTTCAGTTACTTTATACTCATTAACAGTTTTAATTGCTATAAAAATCATGGAAGAAGATAATTTTTCTAACAAACACTACTAGCACAGTTTGAATTTCGACTCCGATAATTGAGATGAAATGACCACGACGTCACATTTCGTTTCGATCAATAGTAAGCGTTTTGTAAGATTGAATTACCCTCCCTTCATTTTCACTTTTTATTTAATATTTTCTAAGTTTAAAATAATCACTAAATAAAAAAAATCTTATTATTATATATTGTATAGACAATAAATAAATTATGCATATATTATGCCCTATTGGATCTATGAAAAATATATTGTCTGAATATTCTCCTTTTCGCCATTCAATTGACCTCGACTATGCACATTGTTATATGTATTATTCATCCCATAGGTGTCTTAAGAGATGATTTCGTGAGAAAACAGGGCAAGACAACATCACTGCAAGGAGAAGACAAACATGAAACCTACTCTATACCAATCCATCTGTCCAGAGCGGTATATTAACCCAAAATCTCTGTTCTGGCTTATGTCCTGCAGTGGACTGTATAAGACTGTTGATGTGATGCATTGTATTAACCCGTTGGTAAAGAGTCAGCGCACTGTACTGTATACGGGCTTCATTGATTACAGAGGAAGCCCCACTCATTACCGGATAATCCTGAAAAAATCCGCATCCGTATGTGCGTCCCCTAAGGCCCGCCTGACGTGTATAAATTTATTGTCAGTTGACAATGACAGGATGTAGTGCAACTGGTAGTAACGTGATCTAATGAAAAGAAATGGACTTATCTTCTCACACATGGCAGTTTACAGTCTTTAACGTATAGCTTGACCTCTAAACGGGGCTACAAAACCAACGAAGTAACTTCGAACAAGCGATTGAGTTTAGCATCCCTCATATTTTTATTCTTATTGTTTCAGTTGTAACTCAATTATGCAACAATAGTAATGTTATAAATTCGAATGTTTCTCTATTTGTCTCTTACGCTTTCACTGTTAACACGCTGTATCGATTCGGATGAAATTTGCAATGAATATATAAATACATATCGGAATAAATAAATAACTGAAAATCGTTACATAACGCTTTATGTTACCACATCATCACCTTAGCCTTAATTATTTTTATTTTTTTATGGAATAGGGGGCAAACGAGCAGATGTATCGCCTGGTGGTAAGGGATTACCGACGCCCATAGGCACTTGTAACACCAGAAGCGTCACAAGTGCGTTGCCGGCCTTGGGAGATGGCGAGGGGGACGAGGGTAAGGGTTGGATAACGGGCCTCCGGTATCCTCAGTTACTCGGTGAAACACAGCGCAGGCGCTGTTTCACACTGGTTTTCTGTGAGGCCGTATCACTTCGGTCGAGCCGGCCCAGCCATGCCGAAGCATGGCTCTCCCACGGTAGTTTTTTCCGAAGACTATTTGGGGTCTGCTACTAGTTCAACCGGTTTTACCTGAATATCAGTTTTTACACAGAGCGATTGACTTCTGACTTCCATAACCCTGAGGGTGAACTGAATTCGAAGGTAGAACTAGTTGTGAATATATTTAAGGGCACTTACTTCCCAATAATGTAATGCCATAGATGTTCATGAAAACCGGGACCGATGGTTTAACGTGGCACGGGCGGGAAACACCGCCATATTCCATACTCCGAGCTACTGTTAAGATTTTCTTGTAAACGTTACCACAGCTTCAGCTATTCAGTTCAAAAGCAATAAAGCGAAAATAACGACTGCACCACCCCAATGCAAATATATAGTAGAAAGAATCATTAATTCATGTATATAATTTATAATACACAAACTTATTTCATATTGTAATATGCTAGGGTGATAAAGTACACACAGATTACGTGTGCGACATACAATTGTGGTGGGTTGGCAATAATGCTGACTGTTATTATTAATTTATTCATGAGATGCGGAGAGTGGCACTAACTAGGCACATTTTAGCAGTACTCACAGAAGTCCTCGGACTCATGGGCGTTAAGAATAGCTAACATATTATTTTTTCAGGTCTTATGTTTTTAACCGACTCCAAAAAAGAAGTAGGTTATTAATTCGACTGTATTCTTTTTTGTTTGTTACCTCAGAACTTTCGACTGGGTGAACCTAATTTGATGATTATTTTTGTATTTGAAAGCCGGTGCTTCCCGAGTGATCCCATTTCAATTTGGTCCAGTTCTTAAAGTCAGTTTTTTGTTAAAATTTGTGATACTATTAATCTTCTGGCTAATATTGTCGTTAATTTATCGTATTTAGAGACAGAATTATTAGAGGGATTACGGAAAGGTAAATAAATATCTTATTATTTCTAAGTTTTATAAAGAGTTTCCTCCCAGTTCTAAATAAGAATTACATTTTGGAACCGAGGAACTAGAGTTGATGATGTAACATTTCGAAAGAACCTGAAGAGGCCTCCTTGATCATAAAAGCTATTTGATTTAATCACCGTTCGCCCAAGAGATATTTGTTGCATCCCTGGCAACGTCCCTCCCACAGTCAGAATTTCCGGTATCTTACTCAGCCAAAAGCAATATTTTTGTTTATTGATATCGGTTTTTTATGAGGTCGTGGTGTCACTTTTCGGTCCATACGTTCTGGATAATTATCTCTCCCAAGGTTAGGAAGATTTAATAGAAAATATAATGAAAATATCTTACTAAAATGCATTAAAATGCATATTTAAAGAACTGGATATAAGTAAAACCTATTTATAAGTTGAATAAATATTTTAAAAGTTAAGGAAGTGACTATGAAATGAATGTTTACGGACAGTTTAAAGTGTTCCGGTCTATTTCTATTCTTATTAACACGTAAAATAAATAGTGTAGTAAGGATTCCCTTGTTTGAGATCCACAAATGTTTACAAATATTTTGAGATGCATATTTTATTTTTATTTTACAACTTTATGCACTCGTGTATGTCGGCGGACTTAAAGTCCAGAGCATTCTCTACTTTGGGGGTGTAGAGACCTAGTAAGATTAGTGCAGCGAGGTTTTATTCGGTTCGAATCCGACACACTGCCTCGCCGCAAATCCCGGTGTGGTGAAGGCCTGAGGGGGTTTCCACACGTAAAAAAAGCGAGGTCACAGCTGTATTCAGCAACAGAAACCGATACGATTGACATTAACTAAAAAAATATATTACCAGTGTAGTATTAATATTATATTTCGAAGAATTCTATGCAGATTAGCAAGTTTATAGACATATGATTTATAAACATGAATCTAAATCTTATGTTGAAATATTCGCATGTGGAAGTGTTTTCGTCTCCTTTTTTGACTGCATTAGTCTACTGCAATCGTAGTCATCGAGTAGAATTATGTATATTAAAGAATCTGTCATCTTCTATTCTATATTATTTGCCCATTTTACAAATCTTAAGTAGGTTTTCTTCAGTGTGCGTTATTTCTGTAAAGCCATGTACATTCGATGATTCACTGATTGTCCATTAGTCAGTCAGATTGAGACACCGACAATGAAAAGATTGCTATATTATATATGTATATATATAACCACTGTAGTTATCGTTTATTAGCTGTCCCACGCAACATCATCTGCACCTCCTATAGCCCGTTGTGAGAATGTCCCATAAAAAAGTGTGAGTGAGTGAAAACTTCCAAAGGGAAACAATTCTTTGGTGCATTGTTTTTGTGAAACTTTAACGATTTACGCTGCACATATAACCGTGGGAGAGCCACGCTTCGGCATGAATGGGCTGGCTCGACCGGAGTGATACCACGGCCTCACAGAAAACCGATGTGAAACAGCGCTTTCGCTGTGTTTCATCGAGTGAGTGAGGATACCGGAGGCCCATATCCCAATCCAACGCCCCCTATCCCCCTCACCATCCCCCTTCCCCCAGGCCGCCATAGTGTGGGTCACCATGCTGCATTGTTCTTTTTCGCATGGAGGATGGTGACCACCACTCTTGGATTCTGCTCATGCTTTCCATCAGGCAGGGCAGAGTCATTTTGGCAGCTTAAAAATATATAAAAAAAAAAAAATAAATAAAAATAATAGAAGCTTTCATAGTAACAATTTTCCCCAATTTTTGAAATACCTTAACCAACCAACCAAACACAAACAGAAACCACCTTTTCAGTTTTACAATATTAGTATAGATCTACAACAGTCCACTGCTGGATTTAGATCCGAATAGCGTGATAATTATGATAGACCAAGACTACCTGTCTAAGGACACGAAAAGTAATACACTACTACAAACTTTCTACGATTCTTTGAAGCAGACAAAGAAGAACACATAAAATTGTTAGAAATAGTTTATGATATAAACTTACATATTGGATGTAATTTCTGTCTGTATGTTATAATCAGCAGGGTGTCTTCAGCACGCCATCACAGCAAAGCTATACTCGCTGTGACTAGCAATCATTTCTGTGGCCAGTATTGTGGTCACAGAGTTGATAGCCTCTTGTGGGTGGAATGACATTCGTGGATGATAGGCTCTAGCGGTAGTTTTTATTTTTATAGTTGAATACTTTATATCTTGATTTCAAGTATTTTGTGATACAGAAATGAGTTTTATTGTAGGCGATTTTTGTTGAAAGAATTTCGAGTTTATAGCACGGTTTAGTTAATCAGTTATTGGTAAAGTATTATAGAATAGGGGTTATTAGAATAGTCTCATGGCGATGGGAATACATGTGAAGTTTGAAAATGTTGGGCTCGTGCACACTGCCGTTATGGGAGCCCATTTTCAAAACGGTGACTGTAAGATACTTTGTCGAGTTCATTTTGTCCTTTTGATATAAGTGTATTGTTCTACAAATACGTTATGTCTTAGTATCATATTTTTATATAAGTTTAATTTAAACTGGCAATTACTAATATTTTTCAGATTTTCATTCTTTTATAACTTTAGTAATACTATAAATATGTAATTAAATACTGAAAAGTATAGTTGACAGAGCCAAATACATTTAAAAGTAGACCTATTTTAAAAGGTAACATGAATTATATCTTTAAACTATGTCCTTAACATTTATTATATATAACTGTGTCCTTAATATTAAAATATTGATTGTTATCTATACTTACTAATAACTAAAGCTGAAGAGTTTGTTTGCTTTAACCCGCTAATCTCAGGAAGTACGGGTCCGATTAGAAGAATTATTACAGTATTAGATAGTCCATTTATCGAGGAAGGCTATAGGCTATATATCATTACGTTAAGACCAATAGGGGCTTAGCACCAATGAAGAATGTTCTAAAAACGGGAGAAAATTATTGCTTTACGGGCAAGAGCAGGTGTAAGCGAGGTTGCGTGGGTCAGTTAGTGGCTTTAATAAATAAATTCCTGTAAAACAAACAGTACATTAGTTTAAACACGTGAACGGGATATACGTCTAAGTATATAGTGACGTATATGATAGGCATGGGACAGGAACCGCTATAAACTTTATTATTCCCCATAGAGTAGTATTTAAATCCCAAATGGCTCTTTACATTTAGCATATGGCGATTGCGATTAAAGCGAAGAAGGAACTTCCAAGTGTTTTTTCGCATCCTGTAAAAAATCGGGATGCACTTTGCACTCATGTCTCTCAGGGTACACCTTCCGTACATCCGTTATTAATAAATAAACTTAACTGGTACCTAGTTTTTACTGCCGCCATTTGTACACGGTAATCATTTGTTGTATTATGTAATCTATATTTTTACGTAAACTGTGGTGTATAATAAAGTGTAATCTATTCAATAGTTGATATCATAAATATTTATTAGCTGTTTAAAATTATTTTACACTTTAATCCAATTTTTAACCGGCTTAAACAAAGGAGGGGTTCTCAATTCAGCTCTATTTTTTTTTATGTTTGTTACCTCACAATTTTTGACTGGGTGAACCGATTTTGATGATTCTTTTTTTATTTGAAAGCTAGTGCTTCCCGTGTGGACCCATTTAACATAGGCTATATTATATTTGCAAAAATTTTATTTGGCCCAGTTTTTCAGATCTTTGTCTGTTAAAATTTTGTATTCAATGTTGCACTTTCAATCAGGCAGAGTAGAGCTACTTTGGCAGGCCGTTAAGTACAAAAAATAATTGCAATCGACTTTTTATTTGTAGCGACGTGAATATATCTTCAAATGAGGATATTTTTAAGGAACAATAGCGCGCTCTTGAGTTAAAGGTTGTCGTGTATATGTATAAACGGTACATATACCAAAATATAATATATTCAATTGTTGCCCGTCTTTTGGTTCCGGCTAACCTCTGGAATGGCTAGACCGATTTTGACGGGAATGTTGACTGGAAATTAGCTGATGATATGAGGAGTATCTTAGGATTTATTAGTATTAGTGATTGTTGCTTTACCGCGGGTAGCGCCGCAGGGCTTGCCAGTATTAAATGAAACTCCACTCCAAGCGTCCTTCATTAAGGTACAAATGTTTCAAGATCTAAACAATAAACACCAACTGAGCTGTATCTACTCATGTTTGTTTGTTTGTGCGTCAATCAGTGTGTTGACTTTACGACGTATGTGTTGAATAAACAGAGCTGTGACGTCATCCGCCTAACTCAACAACCCACTTGACTGAGAAGTCCAAATTAAGGAAATAGAAGTTGAAGATAAAACAGTGATTTGGAACAAAATATGTGTCTAAATTTCTCGAATTATCTTTGCATCGTATAAAATGAATAAGCTTTCGCTGTCTGTTCGCTTAGATCTTTTAAACTACTCAACGGATTTTAATGCAGTTTTCAGCAATAGATAGAGTGATTCAAGGGCAAGGTTTATACGTATAATACGTGCATATTTTGGTAGAGGGAATCCGACAGTTGCAAAGAATTTGGTGCGAAGCCGGCCCGGCTAGTCTATACTAATATTATAAAGAGGAGGAGGTTTGTTTGTTTCCATTGAATAGGCTCCGAAAAATTCTTTCACCGTCAGAAAGCTAAATCATCCCCAAATAACATAGGTTATATTATATTTGCAAAAAGTAAGGCATCCGTATGAAAACTTCGATAATAAAGCCCAAGGCGTTAAAAAGTACCCAAAAATTCCCTATATTGCGTGCGCTGCGGAAAGTATTTACAATTTACAAGCAAAATTTTGTACTACGATTTTATAGAGAACATTAAAATCCACATTTTTTATTTGTGGAATTTGGTGTTCTCAAAAAAAAGCCGTGCGAAGCTGGGGCGGTCTGCTATTTATTACAAAATAAATACAAAAAATGTATTGTACTCAGTAAGTTGGGTAACTTCGGCCCGAGTCCCGAAGTCCCTAGTATTGAGTTTTTAATGAATCAGAATGGTTTCAGAAACATTACAAAATTGTTCCGGCAAAATATTATAACATAATACTCCATAAATATTGGTTTTATTATTGCGTAATAATTATTTTAGAGTGAGTGTTCACACTGCGGGCGTCATAGGGTAGGTGCGCGGGTATGAGGGGAGGGGTGACGAATTCCACGCGGGTCTCAAGTTATCGCGCACGAGTANAAACTGTTATATCTGGTGTACAATAAAGTGTATTCTATTCTATAGTTGATATTATAAATATTTATTAGCTGTTTAAAATTATTTTACACTTTAATCCAATTTTTTACCGGCTTAAACAAAGGAGTAAATGAAACTCCACTCCAAGCGTCCTTCATTAAGGTACAAATGTTTCAAGATCTAAACAATAAACACCAACTGAGCTGTATCTACTCATGTTTGTTTGTTTGTGCGTCAATCAGTGTGTTGACTTTACGACGTATGTGTTGAATAAACAGAGCTGTGACGTCATCCGCCTAACTCAACAACCCACTTGACTGAGAAGTCCAAATTAAGGAAATAGAAGTTGAAGATAAAACAGTGATTTGGAACAAAATATGTGTCTAAATTTCTCGAATTATCTTTGCATCGTATAAAATGAATAAGCTTTCGCTGTCTGTTCGCTTAGATCTTTTAAACTACTCAACGGATTTTAATGCAGTTTTCAGCAATAGATAGAGTGGTTCAAGGGCAAGGTTTATACGTATAATACGTGCATATTTTGGTAGAGGGAATCCGACAGTTGCAAAGAATTTGGTGCGAAGCCGGCCCAGCTAGTCTATACTAATATTATAAAGAGGAGGAGATTTGTTTGTTTCGAAAAGAATTTTTCGGAGCCTATTCAATAATAGGCTCCGAAAAATTTTTCACCGTCAGAAAGCTAAATCATCCCCGAGTAACATAGGCTATATTATATTTGCAAAAAGTAAGGCATCCGTATGAAAACTTCGATAATAAAGCCCAAGGCGTTAAAAAGTACCCAAAAATTCCCTATATTGCTTGCGCTGCGGAAAGTATTTACAATTTACAAGCAAAATGTTGTACTACGATTTTATAGAGAACATTAAAATCCACATTTTTTATTTGTGGAATTTGGTGTTCTCAAAAAAAAAGCCGTGCGAAGCTGGGGCGGTCTGCTATTTATTACAAAATAAATACAAAAAATGTATTGTACTCAGTAAGTTGGGTAACTTCGGCCCGAGTCCCGAAGTCCCTAGTATTGAGTTTTTAATGAATCAGAATGGTTTCAGAAACATTACAAAATTGTTCCGGCAAAATATTATAACATAATACTCCATAAATATTGGTTTTATTATTGCGTAATAATTATTTTAGACGGTACATACCTCTGATTTGCCTGATGTTTCGACCAGGTTGCACTGGTCTGAACATAGTCAGCGTGCGTGAGTGCTTGCGTGCGTGTGTATGTGTATGCGTACGTGCGCGAGTATGGGAATATGTGTGAATACACAGAGGCTGCAAATTCTGGATCATCTACTTAGCCACTTAGAAATTACTGCTCTTGGTATTAATGATATTCTTATACATATCACCGTTCCTACAACATCAGGACCAGGCCTATAAATTGATAATATTTATTGCCCTAGTTATTAATAATTTATCTGTTTATTTAATCGTAAGTTTTCCCAGTGACATTGCATAAGAAATGTCCTATGCTTGAGCAAGCATGTTTTTCGCTTCGCCGCAAACTGAGTAAGTTTAAAATAGCACCCGATATTAAATTTATTCATTATACTTTATATATCATATGTATGTTAACAGATATATATCTTATTCCTATATAGTACTCAAGAACACAAATGTACACAGACAAACCAATTTCTCAGCCCTATCAAAGAACCAGCTCTGCAGTCCTTAAGCAGCAAAATGGCCAGGAAGGTCCTCTTCTGGGACTGCACAGTGCACTATAATTACCTTTATATTGCTTCTTAACCATGTATTGTCCGTGAATGACTAAATTAATGATTTTCTTTCTGTCATTTCTTATTAGCATTAGGTGACGGCCTGTACCGTTGAATGTTTTTAATGCTATGGTAGTGCAAACGTATTTCCTGTATGATATTATCAATATATTCATCAAAAATCCACTTCCACTCCTGGGAGCCAAGCGATATTAAAGCTTCACATAAAACCGGTGTGAAACAGCGCTTCTTCTGTGTTTCACCGTGTGAGTGAGGATACGGAAGGATCATACCTCAAACCCTGCCCCCATCCTCCAAAGGCCGGCAACGCACTTATAATGCCTCTGGTGTAGCGAGTGTCCATGGGCGGCGGTAATCGCTTACTAATTGATTGTGAGCAATTACCGGTGGCGGAGATACCCCTAAAAAAATCGGAACGAGGATAGGCATACAGCCTAATAAACAGAGAACAATATCAAAGGCAGTAGAGCCAAGCTGATATCATCACGAATGGGCCGGCTCGACCGAGGCGGTACTACCCTCGCATAGAAAATCAACGCAAAATGACAGCGTTCGTGTCTCGTTGGCGAGAGCGGGACCGGAGGCCCAATGATGCACAAGCATCTCTAGGCCGCCATGGTGTGGGCCGCCATGCTGCATTGTTACATTGTTGTTGTCAGAATTCGCAATGAGTATGGTGACCACCATTCTTGGATTCTGCTTATGCTTTCCATTAGTCAAAGTAGAGTCATTCAGTAGGGCCATACATAAAAGAGCTTTGATACTTTTACTAACTGACCCAGACAACTTCGTCTGTGTCTCTTTTCAAACGTGCTCGGCTCCTATTCGTCTAAACCTGATGATAACTATAAAATTTTAGACATGTCAGCAAAATACACGTTAAAGAACCGTGAAAATCTATTGGCTATTTTAGACGTTCATATCGAGCGACGTGATATGAGAATTATATATAAAAAAAATTATACACTGTTCATCTAGCTTTTAAACTTAATACCAGTTGGTTGTTTAGCTCCCACAGGCTTAAAATATAGAATAAAAGTGCTAAGCTACAGCTTATGTTATGGTACCTGGCTATTCATAGAGGAAATATAATAATAATTTCTATAATTTATGGTCAGTTTAGATCTCTATCGTTTATGGTTTCTCAAAAAGATATAATCTATGTTTGATATTTTATACGTAACATCTTTCGTAATAAATACTTTTGTAATTGTATTAAACAGTAATATTTTATTAATTTACGGTTATTCTATGTCTTTCTTCAAAAATCAAAGTATCTACATGCCATCAATTTCACTGCAGTCGGTGTAGCGGTTTAGTAGCATGGCAGACAAATGTCTGCCATGCTACTAAACCGCTACACCGACTAAGTCTAAATAGACTGTGTTATTTTCCATTTTATAATATTAGTATGGATGATTTATAGGTTTTCATATAAGTTAAAGAGCTGTATAGTTTTAAAATTATAGTTTTTAAACAGAAACTGTGTTGTGGCCACTTTATTTTTTTACCAGGAGGGAATCGCACGTGACCTTATATTTAGCACGCCAGATAGAGATCAAGGAAGAAGAGAGGCAGAATTCTTTATTATCTGATTGTAAAATCGCTGGCATATAGAAATTTAAATTTCAAATTTAGGGAATTTGAATACCCATTTAGGTATAGAGGTATAAGGGAATATTCTTAGTCATTGTATTCACAAGCGAACAACTCTAGGAATGCATAAGTCGCATGTGTAAATACTCGCAATGTTACGTCAAATAAATATTTTGTGTTGGCAACAAGATAGCATTTATGTTTTCTAGTAAAAATCAAGTTTATGAGGAAAATTAGTGTTGTATGTTGCTTATACAAATTTTAAAGTTTTATGTTACGATTGAAGTAGACATTCAGGATAATCTCAGTGTCAGAATCAGCTAACAATACCTATGATATATTTATCCTGAAGACATAAAATATTTTGATAGTAAGTACCCTGCAGTTTTAAATAGTTAAAGCGCTAAACTTACTTTTTAAGTAACATTAATATTTCTTTTTTTTTAAATAATAAATTAAATTTTAACACACAATGCCATCTAGTCCTAAACTAAGCAAAACTTGTACTTTGGGTACTAGACAACAATAGGTATATATATATATTTGCAGATCATACAAACGTTTGGTCCGACTTAAGAATCGAACCCGAGACCTCTAGCATTCGCTACAACTGCGCCACCGAGGCAGTCAATAATACGGGTAATCCAATTATGTAGCATTATTAATAATAGTAATCTAAAACTACTTTTTGTAAACAATTGTAACTTTTAAATATTTTGAACATGAAATGTCACAAAAATATTTTCATTTCGCCTGTTTTAATATTGTTGAATGGCTTAAGCGTGACACACTGATAAACTACATTAAATTAATTGACATGAAGAATTTGTTTCACAACGTTATAATACTAATATTGAAGCTACCTTGCTTGAGATATTTGTATGATAAATAGGTATGTAATGTAATTTGTACTTACATGACTAGCTGACTATTCATCATCCTATCGCAGTCCACTCCTGGACATGGGCCTCTCCAATTGCACGCCACTTGGTTCCTCGGCTTTCGTATCCAGCTCCTGCTGGCCGTCCTGCACNCACTGTTCATCTAGCTTTTAAACTTAATACCAGTTGGTTGTTTAGCTCCCACAGGCTTAAAATATAGAATAAAAGTGCTAAGCTACAGCTTATAGTATGGTACCTGGCTATTCATAGAGGAAATAAAATAATAATTTCTATAATTTATGGTCAGTTTAGATCTCTATCGTTTATGGTTTCTCAAAAAGATATAATCTATGTTTCATATTTCATACGTAACATCTTTCGTAATAAATACTTTCGTAATTGTATTAAACAGTAATATTTTATTAATTTACTTAGGTTTACGGATCCGCCCGCGTGTATGTCGGTTATTCTATGTCTTTCTTCAAAAATCAAAGTATCTACATGCCATCAATTTCACTGCAGTCGGTGTAGCGGTTTAGTAGCATGACAGACATTTAGACTGTTATTTTTAATTTTATAATATTAATATGGATGATTTATAGGTTTTCATATAAGTTAAAGAGCTGTATAGTTTTAAAATAATAGTTTTTAAACAGAAACTGTGTTGTGGCCACTCTATATTTTTACCAGGAGGGAATCGCATGTGACCTTATATTTAGCACGCCAGATAGAGATCAAGGAAGAAGAGAGGCAGAATTCTTTATTATCTGATTGTAAAATCGCTGGCAAACAGAAATTTAAATTTCAAATTTAGGGAATATGAATACCCATTTAGGTATAGAGGTATAAGGGAATATTCTTAGTCATTGTATTCACAAGCGAACAACTCTAGGAATGCATAAGTCGCATGTGTAAATACTCGTAATGTTACGTCAAATAAATATTTTGTGTTGGCAACAAGATAGCATTTATGTTTTCTAGTAAAAATCAAGTTTATGAGGAAAATTAGTGTTGTATGTCGCTTATACAAGTTTTAAAGTTTTATGGATTAATTCAGGATAATCTCAGTGTCAGAATCAGCTAACAATACCTATGATAAATTTATCCTGAAGACATAAAATCATTATTTGATAGTAAGTGCCCTGCAATTTTAAAACAGCTTTTTTTCAGCGTTAACATTACATTTCAAGCCATGATTTCAAGTAATATTTTTTATACGATTAATCCCAATATATAGCTTTGTTAATAATAATAGTCCAAAACTACTTCTTGTAAACAGTTGATGTTGTTGTTGTTGTACTTTTAAATATTTTGAATATGAAATGACACAAAAACATTTTATCTCCCTTGTTATGGTGTAATGTAATGTAATGGTTTAAGCGTGGCGCAGTGATTAGAACTAAAAATAATTGACATAAAATTTTTGATTCACAGAGCTATAATATTAGCTACCTTGCTTATGATATTTGTATTTTATGATAAATAGGTATGTAATTGCATGACTCTATGTAACTATTCATCATCCTGTCGCAGTCCACTGGACATAGGCCTCTCCAATTGCACGCCACTTGGTTTGAACCTCGGCTCCTCCTATCCGGTTCCCGCCAGCCGTACTACGTAGATCATCACTGGCTTGTGGACGTCCTACTCTACGTTTGCCAAGACGAGGTTTCCACTCAAGAACCCGCTGCTATTTATTACACTTCTACATTAATATATTTACCCAATTCTACTGCCAGTATATTTCTCATTAGTTCTTCCCACATCTTCGTATAAGACCTCATTTGATGTCATAAGCCTTTAATGAAGTATCCTTGCGAAAGTGGAACAAATGGCGAGGCGACGTGTCTGCCATATTTGTTGTTATTACAAGAATATGTCACGAACATAACATGGTTCTAGATTTGCGAGAGATTACCACATATGTTGCAGAAAAAAATGGTTATATTAGAACATAAATTCGTGTTTATATTTGTACGTACATACGGTCAAACGGATGTTGTTGTGAGCTTGAATATGCGTATATATAAAAAGGTATATATGGGATTGTTGATCTGAGATTAAACCCGCTCCTGTACACCAGGATCAACAGCAGTGACCCACGGGCACTTCAAGTTATTACACTCGGGAAAGCCCAGGAAATATTTAACTGTCTTAAAACCCCGCAACTGCTCCAATTTACTTCTGTAAATTGGAGCAGTTGCGCCTTCAGTAAAGTTCAAGGCACGAATTCAGCTTTCAGGATTGCGGAGGTCCGATGTAAGTCGGTCCGTGGCCAATAATCAATTACATTTTTGCTTACTTAATTAAATACTGTCGATACGGAATGTTGGTTAAAAGGGTATTTAATTGAATTTGGACAAGACGTAACACTGTAACTCTATTCTTTTTTCATCTTGAATTTCATGATCAAAGACGATCCACATTTATTCCCTTGCTACACACATAAATACCTATCTACACCTATCGATAACTGCGATTAATTTGAACTATGTTTATTAGCTTCAAATGCGTCTTTTTGGAATTTTATTTCTTTCTAATATTTAATATCAGTTTTACAATTGCTTGCTACAACTAAAACGTTGTATTACTAAAACGTCGTTTCTCTGTAAACTACTGTACGACAGAGATACCAGTCCCACAAAGGAGTTAAAAAGCATATGTTTAATTTTAATTTTACGGTAAGGAACTTTTGTGGAAGAGAAATGTCCTTCTATCCTTCTAATTTCATATGTAAATGCAAAAGTATTTGAGGATGGCTCCTATCCCTATTTGCTACACTTTCACGCAAGAACTGCTAAGCGCATTCTTACGTAACTTTACAGTAATACAGCTTGTACATTACACCTAGCACCATCTCACGCGTACGCAGGCCCAAACATGCGCTTAGGGATCCGGACGACGACACCACAATCGCTCAAGGTACAGCGTGCGCGGCACGCGCCAACACGAATCGCCCACGGTTTCGACCCCGCCGCCGGGGCAGTAACACGCGTCGCGCTTTCCAACAAAATTACAGAACTTAGTCGCCCTAGCCCACCAGTAACGCCCCAAGCCGAGGTCCGTACCCCACAGGGGGTGCCCTTGAGCGATGTTACTTAATTAATTAATTACCGGTTGAGAGCCCTCAGCGCTCACCAATAGTCCGCGTAAAGTTGTAGAGCCCAATAACTATAGTCCAAAAAAAAAAACCAGCTTGTACATCAAAATAATACGTAGTCTCCTATTTACAGCGACATACACACAGACGGCCCCCTCTGCAAGAGCTACCACATACAAAAGGACGCTCAGTCAATTTTAAGGCACTTAAAAATTCTCAATAATATGTTCAGACATTTTAACACACAACGCCATCTAGTCCCAAACTAAGCAGAGCTTGTACTATGGGTACTAGACTACTGATATTAATACTTATATACTTTTTTTGTTAACTACACACATATTATCATAGAAAACACCCAAACTCCGAAACAAATATTTGCAGATCATACAAACATTTGGTCCGACTCAGGAAACGAACCTGAGACCTCTTGCACAGCAGTCATATTCGCTACCACTGCGCCACAGAGGCAGTCAATATATAATAATAATAGACTTCTTAGCATTGTATATTAGTTTTATATAAATAAAATATGATAACAAATTCTTAGTAGCTACTAACGATTTCACAGAAGCAGCTAAATTAGTCTGTTCTATCAGCTATCAGTGCGCGACATTTTTATCGAAAGCCCGCCTGCTGGAATCCATTCGGTGTGATATCAAGCTGTCACATGATTGCAAATGTAATTACCTTCTTTTTAAGAACACGGCGTACGTTTTATTTTAGTTTTGACTTCTATGCGATAGTGCGATTAAGTTAGAAGAGACTTAAGAACAAAGCTTTGTAAGTTATTGGCTATACTTGAAATAAACTATATACGAATATTACGAACCTGAATGGCCTAGCCAGCGTGGTACAGAAGGCTATATCCTCCTTTCTAAGTACAGACCTATGTCCTTGTCCATCAGTGGGCTATTAAAGGCGGTTAATATGATTCAGAAGCTTTATATAAAGCGTATATGTGACTAAAATTGTGTGTATGTCTGTGTATTCTTTGCTTTAAAATCTTGAGTATATGTATGTCTACAATAACTAAAAAATGTAACGAAGCGGGTCTAAAATAAAGGTAGCTTAAGTTACTCCTTATATCATCAGTTATCTTAAAGTGAAAGCCCGGTCAAAGTCGGTCCTGCCGTGGCAGCCATACAAACAGACAGACAGACAAATATAAAAATTGTTTTTTTGATGCAAGTACCGTATAAACTTTTAGTGAAAATTTGTTTATTTAACTTACAAACAGACAAATTTAATTTATTTATTTGTGTAGGTTAACTTAGAATGGCTGGTATATTTACACATATTGATTTCTCTACAATTTGGAGCACACTCGGCAGGTTCTGTAGTAGTATTTTCTGAGGCTGTAGGCGTAAAAACATTAGAACGATCGGATGTAGGCGTGTAAATAGATTAAATTTTTTGATTTAAGTGTGTACTTGTAAGTAGAATTTGGTGTATTTTATGTACCTGAACATGTTTAGCATTTAGGGGGCAAACGAGCTGACGTTTCGCCTGATGGTAAGCTATTACCGCCAATGGACACCCACAACACCAGAAGCGTCACAAGTGCGTTGCCGGCCTTTGGGGATGGGGGGGGGGACTAAACTCTTTATTAAGTCTTCATCTTTATATATAACAAAATTGTAAAAAATCGATATTTGTTCAATAAATAAATAAAAAAATGCAGCAAAAAATTAATTAAGCGTTTTTAAAGTAACGGAACTGAAAACAACAGTTTTAGTATTTTATTTTAATCTACGTGTTTACTCACTTATCTCAGAAATAGCTTAATTGACTTGGATGCAGTATTTTCTAATGCATCGTTAGAGTTTGTTTTATTTCAATCGGCCAGCAAATAAAAATGTTATATTACCTTAAAGAATTATCGCGATAACCAAGAAATACCTACCCGATTTAGTAAGTTTTAAAACTAGTTTCAGATTCATTTTGTATCCCTACGCCAAATTAATGAACATTATACATTTACTGATCATGTACACCGACTATTATATAACTGATTAATGGTTTGAGATCGTACCACCATGAAAACACATGTATCACTCTCACGTGAAGTTATTAAGACTGAACAAGCTATAAAGTTGGCCGCCCACTCGATAGACCATGCGCCTGCGCATGTATTGCTACAAACTCTCGCGATCTGTCCTATTTGCACAATAAATGCGACATTAAATTGAAAATAAATGTTTTGTAATTTGTGGCGTGAAGGAAAAGGGTTTATGGTAAACATTTTATAATAGGTTTGATAAATTAAACAATTAGATTTATAAATTAAATGATTATTTCTGTGTTTAAAAGGTAACTTGATCTGACTTCTTATCTACAACAAAATGTGCACCCAAAGAATCTTAATTAAATTGTAAACTGTGCCAAAAGTGCATTCATTTTCATGAATTTACAAAAAAAAGTATATAAGTATTAATAACAGTTATCTAGTACCCATAGTACAAGCTCTGCTTAGTTTGGGTCTAGATGGTGTTATGTGTGAAAATGTCTGAATATATTTATTTATTTATTAATTCGCGTGCAGTCAGTTGACAGTGATTCTCTTTAATTTACGCAGCCATGTGACGTAATAACATGGCGGCTACTTTTATTTATTATTATTTAGACTTTTTTATGTAGATATGAGATGAAATACTCTAGTCAGGAAATCTGTTCGCTCTTTTGAAGAATATGAATTCTTTTCTAGGTTTTAAAAGGTATCCGAACCAAGTAATGCATGCTTTTTACGTAATATCAGAAATTATCATACAACATTTTTTTCTTCTAATGCCAAACATCAGAATTCGATCAGAAGCGAATTTCGCTAAATAATTCCACGCGAACTATTCATTTTTGTTGTCAAACAAAGTCAAACGACATGTTACAATACAAAACATATTCTCAACTATTTTGTAATAACGATCACGAGTGTAAATCTGGACATGTTTTAATTTTACATAATTCATGTTTATTCCCAGAATAAGAATGTGAATTCCGATCACATCTCAACTAAATATATATCGTTTCTCGTTACAGGTAATTAAAATTCCCCGACAGCGTGTGGTAAGAATATTAATATAATTAAACTTATAATACACTGCTATTAGCCTACGTTTTTTTTTCTACTAAAACCTATTTGGGACTTTGGACGTCGACATACGGCTAATGATCGTCGGGTAAAAGACAGTTTAAGAGAATTGAAAAAAAAAGTTTTGTCATTATGTCATTTTAATATATAGATGAATGTATTACTGGAACTTCAGAACCAAGTAAATTATACTTAACGCCTTGGAAGTTACCGTTTAAGAGTGGTAGGTATACTCTTTCGAACTAAAAAGTTCAGCTCTTACTTCCTGTGTCGAGCGCTCAAAACCTGGAACTCACTACAAGCGCACGTGTTTTCCTCCCTCTATGATCCTGGGCTCTTTAAGCGGGGCGTGAAAATCTCACTAGGCCCCCTAGTGTCAGTGGTCTCTTTCTGAGAAGACGTTATTCTCCTGAAAGAGACCGCTGAATGGGATCGGGAGAGAGCCGATCCCGAGCGAAGAAGACGTCAGCGATAAAACTTTGGCGGGCCGCCGTAGAATGGGAACCTCTGGTGGCTATTGATTGCTGCGATGGGGATAGCGGCATGATTGTGTACGCTGGAATTAAGGGGGGAACTAATTCTTCCTCGAGACAGGGTCTGATAAGGCACGGCGTCGATTCGGGGAGGACCTGAAATAACATGGTCCGGGTCCTCTCAGAATAGAAAAAAAGTGTGAATCATACTGCATTGTCGACATTCGTAACAAGAATAGTGACTACCTTTCCTGGATTCTTGAAGTGGAGTAATTTTAAATATATATAAACTTTACATTGTATTAATGAATTGATTGACTTAAGTTTACTTACCGTGATGTAACCCTCTCCCCGTTGACAGCGAATTTGTGACCTCTGAATCGCAAGCATGTTACCATTGGGCTTGACTATGAGTTGCGACCATGATTACATCGAATCAACAACCTTTAGTAGTCTACTACTGGACTTAGACTTTTTTTATGAAATAGGAGGAAAATGGGCAGACGTTTCACCTGATGGTAAGCGATTACCGCCGCCTATGGACACCCGTATCACCAGAGGCGACACAAGTGCCTTGCCGGCCTTAAGAGGATAGGGCTGGGATTGGAGTATGGGCCTTCGGTCCTCATCCTCACTCTTGGTGAAACACAGCGCAGGCGCTGTTGCACACCGGTTTTCTGTGAGGTCTTGGTATCATTTCAATCGATTCGGCCCATTCGTGCCGAAGAGTGGTTCTTCCACGGTAAAAGAGACTTAGAAAGGAGGTGTTGGTCTTCTATGTCAGGCTGGATAGACTTTTTGCAGGGCTGTTGTCTAGCGTGGTTTGTCTCATTAGGCTCATACGACACCCTAGGGATAAATAAGGGTGGTGACATCCCGTTTTCTAATTCCATCTCCGAGCGGTTAAAAACTAGTAACTTGCATCTATTGATAGTTCTCCATATTGATGTCGAGTTTATGTCTATTTGTACTTATTAGAGTTTATAAAACTCATTAATTTTTTATGTGTTGTTATAAAACCGGCAAAATAAACATTATACAGACTATAATCATTTTGTTTCATGATTGAAATTAAAAAAAGTTTAGTATAGATAATGAATGGTGTTATTAAAGCAAAAAGTGTGTTTTTTTTAAAGACAACTCCGCGGTAGGATTATACATCCTGTGTCGCTAGAGATTTTGCAAACAAATATGAAACGGACATAAAGAACACCCAGACACAGAAAAACTATTCATCACACAAAGTTTTCCATGTGGGATTTGAACGCACAGCACTTGGCGCAGTAAAAAGCGCCGTGGCGACCGCTTAAACCACTAGGCCAACTGTGCAGTCTTAAAGTTTGTTTTGTTATTAGTTGTTTAAAAAGCAGCATTTTTTATTTAGATGAATATTGTTTAAAATAGTAGATGTGTTCGAATACAAAAAAAAAGATTAATTATAATTTTAGTACATGAGAAAGGATTAACGAGCAAAAAGGGCGTCTAATGGTGAGTGATAACCGCCGCCCATGAAGACTTGCCACTCTTAAGAGATACAAATGAGTTGCCATCTTTTGAGTGCCCCCATCAATTAGGGTCGGTTCTCAGACGCTCTTCTGGGGTAAATTTATAGTAGTCATATTTCGGACATCTGTCTCCAAATGCCATTTAGTCCTAAACTAAGCAGAGCTTGTACTATTAGTAGGTACGAGACAACTAATATAAATACATACATACTTTTTGTGAATATTGTATAAAAAAAGCATAGAAAAAACCAAATTCCGAAACAAAATAATTGCAGCTAATACAAACACTTGTTTCGACCAGGGAATCGAAACCGAGACCTCAAGCACAGCAGTCGCATATGCTATCACTGCGCCACCGAAGCACTCAATTACAGACTTAAATGAACTCTAAAAATAATCACTTTTAAAACATTTGTAATCAAACTTAACATAATTCTACAGTACTATATACCTTAACAACACACTTTACAAAATTCAATAATAGTGTGGTTACAACACTAATATCGATAATAATTAGTCGACTCCAACAACGAACTCTTGCGGAACCACCGATGTACCGTCACTAATTATTCATAAAAATCTTTCACATATCTTACTTTAGTTACTTGACCGATAATAAACCATACACCGTTATAATACGTGTCAAAATAAGTTATCCTACAGTGACTTTTAAGTCGTTTTCACAAAAGAGGTTTTACACATAGGTTATGGTAACATAATTATGGTATATTTCAAATAAATATGAACCTTGACTTGTGTTGTGATGTAATAACGCGTTTTACATTGTTAAGACATTCTTAAATTACTTTGTGGATGGCTAATAACATTGTGTTCTCATTATATTTGTTATCAGCTGACCTGTGCTACCTCGTCTGCATATCCTATTGCCCGTAGCGTAATGTTATTCAAAGTGAACAAATTTGTTTACCATAAAAAGGTTATACTGAGCCGAACTTAAAAGACATATACTGTATTTTTTGCGTACTTTTTAGGGTTCTGTACCCTAAGGGTAAAAGGTAACCCTGTTACTAAGAATTCGCTGTCCGTCTCTGCCCGTCTGCGTCACCAGGCTGTGTCACATGAACCGTGCTAGTTAGACAGTTGAAATTTTTAGAGATGGTCTATTTCTGTAGTCGTTTTAATTGTTTTTAAAAAAACTGTTTTTTTAGACAACTCCCGCATTAGGAATATACATTCCTGTGTCACGGAGATCTTTACAAACATACACGAAACGGACACAAAGTTCACCCAGACTTAGAACAACAATTTATGGATAATATGGGAATAAAATACTGACTTTACCGTGGGAGAGTCATGCTTCGGTACGTGTGATACCACGGCCTCACAGAAAACTGGCGTGAAACAGTTGTGTTTCTCCGAATTAGGATAGCGGAGGCCTTTATCATACATTGGTCGTAGCGTGATCTATAGTAAATAGCCAGAGATAATAATATATCTGGGCTATCTAACAATGAAATATTTCGTCTAATTGAATCTGAAGTTTCTGAGATCAACCAAACAAACTTAGTGACACTTATTTCTTCAACGTTAATAGTCCAATTGATATTCATGTTTTATAAATAATAAGTGTTTATAATATGTAAAAATTATTAATAAATAGAAAAATATATGCGTAGCCTCAGCCTTTTCAAGCTACCTGAGTCTCAATCGCCTTTCCATAACTCACACTTGAAATTTCTATTACCTTCTTCTTTCGTCTCTTCTGAAAACGATTATAATCCCAAGGGAAGTCGGAATCAGGCACGATGTCAGCAACAAAAGCAACTATTCAAAACTCGCGGTTGGCGTTGTAAAGGTACAACAGCAAAAACGGGTAACAGCGCGGGGCGCAGCTAGCTATACATATAAAACTTCCTCATGATTCACTCTATCTGTTACTGAAAACTTCATTGAAATACGTTGAGTAGTTAAAAAGATCTAAGCGAACCGAAAACAGAAGGCACATCATTTTATATTATGTAAATATTACAATACCAGCGTGCTCATCAAGATACTAAGATCAATGATATCTTACATATTAAAGCAATGTATATGTATGTATGTGTACATATCTGTTCATCAACACGACCAATACTTCGTGTTCTAAGCCCTTCGCTGGCCTTGAATAAGATCGTGTGTAGAAATACATGAATGATGTAGGTATGTTCTTAACTATATTTGCTATATAATATGAAGGTACCACACACGTGGCTGTCTGATCCCAAACAAGGTACCTACAGCCTATACCTCGGTAACCAGACTACGAATAGACATGATTATTATGTGATGCAAAAACTTTGAACCCATTTTTAAGAGGACCATGCGAACGGAGTACCCTTTATAAGGCCTCTCCCGCATTAGGAATATACAGACTGTGTCGCGGGTATTTTTTTTATTTATTTATAAGGCCAATAACGGCTCATACACAATTACAATGAAATTACAATAAAATGGTTCTTAGAACTAAGTATCTCGCCACTTACAGGTAGGCACAGCTAGGAACATATATACTTTACAAATTTACATACAATGAACACAAAGAACACCGAGAATTAGAAAAACAATTTGTAGATCACACAGTGTTGTCATATGTGCGATTTGAACCCACCACACTTGACGCAGTAGAAAGCGGCGTGGCAATTCCTTAAGCCACAAGGCCAACTGTGCTGTCTACTCTTATTTGGCAATAATCTGTTAAAGTTTATGTGAAGAAGTGGTGCAGAGAGTAAAAAAAAAAGATTTGTTGTCGATTTTTGACCATTGGTGACCAGTAGTATGACTATAAATACATGTATCAACATGTATATTGTAGAGAAATTGCAAACAGAGACCAAACAAACTATAGTATTTAGAATAATCTCTAAAGAAAATCAAGTACTTACATTCAAGTGTACTTCATTACTGATACATATACGTGGGAGAGCCATGGTTCTGCACGAATGGGCCGGCTTGACCGACCACGGCCTCACAGAAAACCTGTGGTAAACAGCTCTTGCACCACGTTTCACCGAGTGAGTGAGGATACCAGAGGCCCATACCACAACCTCTCCACCCCTAACCATCCCCCAAAGGCCGACAACGCACTTGTGGCGCCTCTGGTGGTGCAGGTGTCTATGGGGCGGCAATCGTTTACCATCAGGCGTTGGCAGGGTTTGCTCGTTTGCCCTCCTGTTCCATAAAATTGTCGCTATTACCATTAAATATAATAAATAATTAATAAGTAATTACGTATGCAAACAAGCGCCATTTTTCTCAGCTAAGGTACGTTGTTGATAAAAGATGTTGACATCACAAGAAAAAGATAATCGATAACTTTTGCTAGCTAAGGGCGTAGTATAAAAATCGATGTAAGTTAATAATACTCGTATAAGCGTGCAATAATATAAATGTTGCTTGCCCGCGCAACTTCATCTGCGTTTCAAATATAATATCTGTACACTTTCCCTGTACTTTGCGAATATTTTAAGACCAAAATTAGCAAATCGGTGCAGCTATTTCTGAGTTTTAGTAACGCTACTGAACAGCAATTCATTTTTATGTATAAAACCTGTTAAGGAGACCGTTTCAATGGAGGTTTGTCAATCAATGACGCCACAAAAACTGCAGATAGTTGTATGTCATATCAAATCGATCTACATTTGATATGAAATACAACTATATGTTTTTCTAAGCGGTCGCTTGCGGTTTTTTGTGTTGAAAAATCCACATGGGACAACACTTTGTAATCCCCAAATTGTTGTTAAATTCTAAGTGTATTTTGTGTCTATATCTTGTGTTGAATCCCCGCGATACAGGATATATACCAAATGCGGGTGTTGCCTTTTAAAAAATGTTAAAAAAACATTTTTAAAATCGCTATGTTCTCCAACTGAGACCACACCCAGCACCGCGGGGTTCCTCTAATTTATTTGAAGGCTCTATTACCGACGCCGGTTGGTCTAATATACTTAATTTATTCATAAACTTTGAATGTGTACATGTATTGCTAATCCATTTTGCATTTTGCTGTATAGAAAGTACAACATTCGATTTCTACACCGATTTATACTGAAAATATTTATGAGTCAACATAATATACATTATTTATGTTGTTTACTAAGTAGTGTTCATAAGACGTGGTCTTGGGTTATTGGTTAGCGATTGTGACTGTTAACCCCTAGGCCATCGGTTCGATTACCACAAGGACAAAAATTGTGTGATGAATACGATCAGTGTCTCTAATCTGTATGTATTTTGAATTTTATAATAGTTTAAATAAAGGGTGTAAAATATGGAATAAAAATAGCGGGAAACGGTGTGAATTCGGATAACAGTTCTTTTTTTTAAATACGGCGCCGTGGTAGTGAGAGGCGCGTGCCTGACAATGTTCTTTTTTTGAAATAGAAGTTGCATTATGAAATATAGTACAACATTATACCAGTCGTTTAGATGATATTATGGTTATTATGACACAAGATGTTTTAATGTTGATAATAAGCTAGCTGTTTCGATTCGGTTGTTTTAGGTTTAGATAAATATGTTTAAATGAAATCTGGTTTTCATACAGTCTTTACCTAGTTTGGGTTCAGAGGGCCGTATGGGAAATGTGTAACATAAAACGGAACCACGCGACAAACACCAGCCGTAAATATAAAAAGAACCGTCAAAAAATGGGATATCCACTAAGAAGTTATGAAATAACACACAAAAATAATACTATCGAATTGAGCCCCTCCTGCTTTTCTGAAATCGGTATAAAAGCCAGAATTTTGCCCTTGAAAGGCAGGAAAAAGAAACGTTTTCCACACACACCGGATGACTTTCTTTAAGTAATAGATGACCTAGGATCTGTAGAATTATCAGGGATGTTCTTTCTGGTTTCCCTCATCAACATCCCATAATGCCCCACTGCTGGGCTCGGGTCTCCTCTCAGGAGAAGGTTAAGGCCATACGTCCCCACGCTGACCTCTGACTCTGCCTAGTTTGGGACTCTGGTTCCAAATTATACAGAGCCTTTACTTTATTTTACTCTTTTACTATGGTAACCATACTGCCGATAAACAGGTTCGCTAGATCTTTTAAACTCACTCAACGGTTTTAATGCAGTCTTCTGAAATAGATATTTACGTGGAAGAACCACACTTCGGCATAACCGAGCCGGCTCGACCGAAGTGATACCACGACCTCACAGAAAACCGGTGTGAAACAGCGCGTGCGCCGTGTTTCATTGAGTGAGAGAGGATACCGGAGGCCCAACCCCAAACCCTGCCCCCACCCCTCTCCCCATCCCCTAAAGGCCGGCAACGCAATTGTGACGCCTCTGGTGTTGTTGTCCATTGGCGGCGGTAAACGCTTACCATCCGGCGATACGTCTGCTCGTTTGCCCCCAATAAAATAAAAATAATATACTGTAATAATACACCTATATTTTGTAAGAGAAGTCCTATGGCAGCCGTCAGTTTAAACAGAAGGTTAACACGCCAGCCAAATATTAACCTTAATAAAGGGCCACCTACTATTTACGACGATTATAAATACACATGTATATTGTATACATCGAGACATAAATATATGATCAATAAAACCATTATAACGATCAGTAGGTCGTGTTAGAAATGTAATAAACATACAAACGTGGGACGTACCATTGACAAGTGGGAGTGGTGAGACCCACACAAGTTGACCACCTAAAGACATCGCCTTTTGATTGAAAATAGGTGATCCTACTCGCCTCGTGGGTGTCGTAAGATGCTACTAAAGAAGTACCCGACTGACCAAGATGTAGCAGGCAGAAAGCTCTTTTCTATAAATAGGCCAATGTGCAGTAGTGGACTTGATGTGAAAAAATGATAAAAATAGACCAGAATAGAAATACCTCCAAACCCGGATACTGTAAACTGGTGGAATGGCTACGACGCACTCGAATCGACTAAAAACAGCACGTTTCAGATACAAGTAGCCAGGGAAACCCCGCTACCCAACCCGCACTCAGCCGTGTATGAATTGTCAGAGATTAATCTTATTATTACTAATTTAGTGTATTAAGATAATTGATTTATTATATTGAGAAATGGTGAGTGTGTCCTGGTACGTTTAAATAAAAGTGTCTGAAAAGGAGCTGGGGATCTTTGTCAAGGGATTAGGGGTGCTGTCACCCCTTTGATTAAGGTTCCCGTTAGGTCCCCAAATTGGTGGTCGTATCCAAAAGACAAGTGGATAAAACTGTATATATTTCTATAAAAAGAATCTATAATAACTATGGTTAAAAGTTTCCCTGACTAACGAATTATTAGTCGCAATTCCCGTTGTGAGTTATAAAATCACTTCTCTGCTTCCAAGGGACGACTTTTGTCGCGGGGGACTTTAAAAATATATACAAAATGGACACAAATAACACTCAGAATTAGAACAACAATTTGTAGATAGTAAAAAGTGTTGTCTTTTGTGTGGACCAAACCTACGACACTCAATACAGCATCCTCTTAATTCTTGCAGTACAGGCAGTACTTGAAATACTTGGGCCAGTTTCACCAGTTCCTGATAAAGTTTGAGATCGGTATTAGACGTGTTTGTTACTAGGCTGCGAAGGGTGTATTATGTTTTTCAGAATGGCCACCATAACCCTCGAGAAAGTAGACAGCAGGGAATGCAGTATCGTGACACCCTATGTCGGCGGACAGTCTGACTTTTAAAAAGCGTGGTCTTGAGTTTCTTTGCCAGTATTCGTCTCATAAGGCTTCACACATTTTGGAAACTGGAAGGATCAACACAAGCGGGCAGTAGATTTTCGTGGTTTAGCCTAATTTATCTGGACAATCCATTACATGCTGTGGCGTATGCTTGTGTCGATCTAAGATTTTTATCTGTAGCTTCAATTTAACGTACATAAACGTCATTTAGAGTCTTGCTCGAATAAATGTTTTTGAATTTGAATTTCATATACTTTTTCGCGCTCTCCTTAAAGGACTCGGGTTCATAGCGTTTCCTTAAGGTATAGATAAATGTAGGTTTGTTTTACATAAATAGATTTCCTGGTTGACTAGTGTGCACTAGAATGTAAAAGCACAAAGTGTGTGTCAACATGGAACCCGGCGATATCCCTCCATTTGAATGTGCAATTAAGTGCAATTGTTGCAATTCCATTAATTAACACGTAGCCGGTATTGTCGCTACTATTCCTTACATTTATATCTATTTCGTTTTGAAAGGATAGAGGTATTCATTTACTAAATTCGTATTGAATCTGTACTAATATTAAAAATTCGAAAGTAACTATTTGTTACACTTTCACTGCACTGATTTTAATTAAATTTGGTTTTTTTTTATGGAATAGAGGTCAAACGAGCCCTTGGATACCCGCAACACCAGAGGTGTCTGTCACAAGCGCTTTGCCGGTATTTGGGTGAGGGGTTGGGTATGAGCCTCCGGTATCCTCAATCACTAGGTGAAACACAGCAGCGTTGTTTCGCATCGGTTTTTTGTGTGGCTGTGGCATCACTCCTGTTGGGCCCACTCGCGACGAAACGTGTATCTTTCCGGGGGTAAAAAAGTAGATTTTGAGATTCTTGAGGAAGGACATTGGCTATTTTTAACCGCGAAACCGATATATTCGCAGACGGAGCCAGGGGAAAGCTAGTATAATAAATAACTGAGTTGATTACTTTATACGAATGACAAATTTTTAAATGTCATTTCTATTAATTATAAACAGTAGTTCTACGGCGAAATCTAAAGTAAGAGTAATATTTTTGGCAGTCTATGTATATTTGTATGTTCCACCGTAACGCCTAAATTACTAAACTGATTTTAATGAATGAAGTGTCAATACATCCGTTATAATAGCCCAAGTGATATAGGCTACATAAATTTTATCAAACGCGTTTAGCTTTATACTTTTTTTAAAAGTTTTTCTGTGTTTGCGATTTTTAGGTTTAAAGATGTGGGTTCGATACCTACCCAGGATAAACAATTGTCCGATGAGCACAATCGTTAGTTCTTAGTCTGTGTCTAATTTATCATTTTTTATAAACTAAGCTTATTAAAAAAATATTATCATCGCTTAACCCTTTTCCAAATTTTATTTGGGGTCTGTGCAATGAATTTTCCTTCCTTCATTCTTCCCTATCACTAGTTAGTTCACTGCCGCCCTTCCTGGCCATATCCTTTTTTCACGCAGTCGTCCTCTATCCTTATATCCATCGTTAATGGTAACAACCTCCTACGTTTACTACAAACAAGTAACGAATTATTTTTGAAAAAAAAACCCGACTACGTATAAACGCTTTTGTTTTAATTTTTTTTTATTTGGTTGTACCCAGTGTCTCACTCACGACTAAGACAAATCTAAAAACACCACTCACATAAAAATACATCACGCTGTTTAGGCTTTAGGGCGTTCCAAAGAAATATACATACGTTCATACAATTAAAAACATAACCCTCCTTCTTTCGCAGTCGGGTAATAAATTACCATCTTCCAATAATTCTAGATTGCTTAGCTAATCTTGTATAGTACCAAACAAGTATGCGGCTTAACAACATAATCAATACTATCCCACAGAATGTACCATCGGTATAACTCTATAACGATGGCAAGACCTCCATTATTATAAGAACGATCACCTCTCAAATGACGATCGACGAAATTATCATAAGTTATCAGCTGTGGTCTCACCGTACGCTTACAGCGAGTAACTGAATTAAAATGTAACTTTACATAGTATAAAGTGAAGTCTTCTTCTTGTAAATTACACAACGAGTTTCTTTGCAGTTTTCAGAAAGCGATAGAGTGATCAAGGCGAAGTTTCATATTTATAACTAGCCGCGCTGTTATTATTCGTGGTTACCCACATTTACAGTGCCAATTGTGGATAACACCACGGGGCACGTCTAGTAGTTGCACATATATGTCATTGAGCGGTTACCACAGTTGCGACTGCGGTTTTGATTTCTAATCCGGTCCTAAATATCGTAAGTTTTTGTTTTATTTGCAGTGATGTTGTCTTGTGTAATTTGCTCCCTTAGTCGCCTCTAACTATACACGTGGTATTAACTGGGGTAGTTACGTGGGTTCAAATTCCACGTGGGCCAACACTTTGTCTGGGTGTTATTTGTGTCCGTTTCATGTATGTTTGGAAAGTCCCCTGCTACACAGGATGTTTATTCATAATGCAGGAATTATGAGTTAAAAGAAAATATGTTTTGAATTGTGTTAAAATATAAGTATTAACTTCAGTCTCGTCATAACTATGTCTTTAAGATTCTAAATAGTTTATTTTTCACGGCAAAAAACGCTCGCAGTGAGACCAAAATCTAACTGGCGTAAAATATAACGACCTAGCATTCACCACAGACATTATCTTAACATAAACACTCATTCTTGTTACAATCATTTTTATCAGTTATTGTTGTTTATTGACTACTTATATACGTAAGCTGATCTTAACCTTATTCCTTTAGCGGGTTCAAGAATTTGAAAAGAAGTATAGTAAATTATATTCTCGGCTTTGAATTTAATACCTTTAAATGAGCGGAAACGGCTCCGATTTTTATAAAATCTTGTATGCAGGGTATTTCAGGTCGCTAAATCGATCTAGCTAGGATTTATTTTTGAAAATTTACCAAAAAAAAATAAACATCGAGGTACCTTTGGGTAAGGTTTTACTGGGTCTGTTTTAATAGGACAGTGAACGTGATTTCGCGATGTTCTTAAACCATTCCGACTAATTTGGTTATATTGGTGGAGCACCGGCAACGTATGTTGTGCTTTGTGTTCGAAAATGTTTGTTATCTGCTAATATATATTTTTATGGAATAGGGGGCCCCCTATTCCATAAAAAAACGATCAATTTTATCGCCTGATGGTAAGCGATTACCGCTGTCCATGGACACCCGCAACACCAGAGTAGTCACAAGTGCATCGCCGGCTCTTGGAGAATGGGGTGGGGGATGGTGGGAAGGGTTAGGGTTTGGGCCTCTGTTATCTCATTTGGCACACAAGCGCTGTTTCACACTGGTTTTCTGTGAGACCGTGGTACCACCAGTCGAGCCGGCCCAATCATGCCGAAGCGTGGCTCTCCCACGGAAAATTTGTTTCGGAATTTGGGAGTTTAATATGTTTCTCTTTACAAAAATAAGGTATGTACTTATTCAGTCTAGCTTTCGTCGTACAAGCGTTGCTTAGTTTGAAGGTAGACATACGAAATTTTCTCATCCGGTAACAAATGAAAGAAGATTTTGTGCAAGGGGAAAAAATCGTATGAACGTTTGTGGCAATTGATATTTTTTTTAAAAAGTGGAAACGTGGCGTAATTATTAAATTAATTAATTATGTATTAAATTAATTAAATAATTATTGAAAAAGTTACAGGTGGTTGTGACAACTGTTGGTTTAATTCGCGCCACATCACGTGAACGATCTTTGGTAGTTCACTGGCATGTACCTTAGAAAGGGGGCTACCTTATGGCCTAGTGGGTGGCATAGCCAAGATAGACGAGTGCTATGGGGTTTGTTTTAAATCTCCCTTCTCTTTACGACAACTACGCGAAACTGTTCTTTACTAAATACTAATGCATGTATACACGGTACTTACACCAAAATAACACTTTTTAAAAATTTTTGTATGTTTGTTTGTACCGGCTGATCTCTGGGACGGCTGGACCAATATTGACGAGACTTTCACTAGCAGATAACTGATGATGAAAGGAGTTACTTAGGTTATTTTTTAGACTAACTTCGCCTCGACGTTACTCGCAGTTACAACAATAACCGCGGGGCTCAGCTAGTACTAAACATAGTTGTAATTAATGTGGTGTACAATAAAGCTATATATTATTATTATTAAATACGTGGTCCTATTTATTCCTAAGTGGTATTAAACACCACTTATTAACAGCTAGAGATTTACAATTGAAATAAATTACAAGTGAACTACAGTATAATTGAATGTGTTATATCGTTATCTACCGCCATCGGTACAGATCTCTGATAAGGTTGTATGAGGCTGTATAAATGGCCGCCATTGTCCCACTGAGTTAATAAACGACTTAGATAACTCGATTAGATTTATTGGTATATTTAAATTGTAAATCGATACTCGCCATTAAGCGGTGTAATAATCGTTGGTAGTAGCGGGTTCGATACCTGTTTATTTTTTTAGGAATCCTAAGCCGGCCCAATCATGCCGCTCTCCCCTCTGGCTGGCTCCTCGTGGCTCTCCCACGGAAAATTTGTTTCGGAATTTGGGAGTTTAATATGTTTATCTTTACAAAAATAAGGTATCTACGTATTCAGTCTAGCTTTCGTCGTACAAGCGTTGCTTAGTTTGAAGGTAGATGTAGTTGTATGTCAGACATACGAAATTTTCTTCTCCGGTAACAAATGAAAGAAGATTTTGTGCAAGGGGAAAAAATCGTATGAACGGTTCCGTGCCCAAAGGGTAAAACGGGATCGACCGACCGTCTGTCTGTCACCAGGCTGTATCTCAAGAACCGTGATAGTTAGACAGATGCAATTTTCAGAGGTGATGTGTTTCTGTAGCCGTTATAATAATAAATGGAAAATAATAGAATAAAGTAAATATTTAAGGGAGCTCCCATACTACAAACGTGATTCTTTTGCTCGTAGTGATAACGGCAACAGGTAGACTTGAAATGTATAGATATTAACTTTTTTTTTTTACATCTCCCGCATTAGGAATATAAATCCGTGTGTCGCGGAGATCTTTACAAACATACACGAAACGGACACAAAGTACACCCACACACATAATGGTACGGAACTCTTCTTGCGCGAGTCTGACTCGCATTTAGCTGATTTTTAATACTTCCTTCTAGTGACATTGCTTACACCGTTTCCATAGTGATTTAAGCAGTCACCTTGCAATGTTCTTCGGCGCTGAGCCATCTGGATTCAAACCTCAACTGATGAGAATGACTACATTCCTTGTTTTTTTAAACCGTATACCATCGGCGACATTTATATTAAAACATACTTATAAAATTCTGAGTTCATGTATATACACATATATGTACATCTATATACATGACAAATTACCGTGTTTAATACAGAATATTTGTCATAAATGGGAATCGAAGCCACCCCTATGCTACTAACTTCCTATGGCCTTAAACTAAGTAGAGCTTGTATTATGGCAGCTAAATTGACACATAGAATACTTATATTATTTTGTAAATACATTCATATTATATATAGAAAACACAAGGTCAGAAAATATATATATATATATATATATATGAGAATTGAACCTGGGACCTCAAGTACAGCAGTCGCATACGCTACCACTGCGCCTCCCTCACTGCAAGGAGCAAACAAATCATTTAATAAAACCTTGCCCTATTAATTTATTGTCTAGTAGATGTTATTGTTTCTTCTCATACCAATATACCATACCTGAGATAAGTATAATAATATCAAAGACTGGCGCATTAGAAGCTGGGCGGCTGATCCGATCAAGGTACGGCCAGTCATCATTCGTGACTCCATCCAACGAATTATGCATTTGGCGTGTGGCGTAAGCGATGAGCGAAAGAGTTTTTGATAGTATATTAAATAATTTATGATCTTTATTCAGGTAATTTTACAATATTAGTGTTTTAAATCCAGTTGAAATATAAGGATTTACATGGGTTAAACTGGGAGTCGCCTCTGACCCTCATACAAGGTATAAACCTGTGTGATGAGTCGTCAGTGGTTTGTCGCTACGGCCACATGCTAAGTACAAACTCTTAATACTAAATAAAACACTAGTGCGCAGTGTGCATTTCTTAAGTTCGTATGAACCATATCATGTGTTTTCAGTAATTGTTTTGTGGGGAAGTATACAGCGTTCTTTATTTCTGATATTTATAAACTAAGACGGTATATAGCTTAACATAAATGAACGTCGAAAATAGAGGGTATCGTTTTGAATAACTTTAACAGGAATAATTCCGGCTATCCAACGAAAACTAGTGTTTTATTAGGAAGTGAATGCCTTGGGCATTAAGTCCGCCTATGTATAAATTTGTAAATAATCCTAAAAAATACATATTAAAAAGAATTTATTTTGTACAGCATGTGAGAATCGTTTTCTTCCTGTCTTTAGCGATCTACTTTTAATTTGTTCCATCAAACAGAATTATTGTTGAAAAATAAAATCTTCAAGTCTTCTATATTTGCGGAGCTGAGAAATGAAATTTAGAGTTTTGATGAGCCATAATTTTGTGTCGGTTCGTATTTCCATGTCATATGTGAGTAGAAATTGTTTTTTCATTATGAATTAGACACATCCTGCTAGTTATTATATCATGTTTTTTTTTAATAATTATCATTCAGTTACGTAATATTATATTTAAATTACGCGTGTACTGCAGAAGTCTTGCCGATCTTCAGGAGATCTTGAAGGCAGTTTAAAAACTACTTGATAATAATAGGCTTCACTATCGCTGTCGCTACATCTTATGTCTTTCAACATCAGTCAGCATCACTAGGCGGTGTAACACCTCACCGGTCAACATTATCGCGAGTTATATTATCGACACAAGGGGCCTTCTTATTCTCATTGAAAATTATATACAATTATATAATTATTATGTGGGAAAAAATATTTTTGGTATTGGCAATACATAATTTTTTGTGCTTTGGTATCTTTGTTATAAAATGTTTCGTGGAACTAAAGACGCTACTGCAATTTACTGACTTAAAACTAATCTTATAATCCCAAATCGTGATTCCAAAGTCACAACAAATAAAAAAAGCAATCTCAAACCACAAACCGACTAATCAAACAAATTAAACCTACAACAAGACAATTATAAAACAAACATTAATATCCGCAACAGATTATACTAATAAAAAAATACCACATAACAAAATACGTTACATTCCACGTTGCGCCCACAATTATAATTGCCTTTACTGTTCACGTTATAAATCTTTCACCAACCAAGATTAGACTGAGGCATAAAAATAAACAGTCTCGCGTTGATAGTATGACAAATTAATAGGAACGCGCTTTGTAATAATTTGAAAATAGAATGTCGCGGCTGAATAACGTCTACGATAGGGTTGCCGCAAAAAAAACACTATACAATTATGGAACTTTAAAAAGTATGAATGACAGTTTGACTATCTATTTTTGTATTTATTAAACTTAGTCATTTTGGCCATCTATTTATATATTCTCCACAAAAAAAAATTACAGAAAAAGAAAACAAAATTGAACTTATTCTCTGTTCTGTCGGAGAAACTGTTATTGTTATAATTTTAAATGCAAGTTTCTAAAGTAACACTGTCTAGTATGAACTATAAATGTATTCCTATTATCTTTATGAATTCCTAAACGAGCCGAAAACAAGTTTCAAAACTGGTTTTCAATTCCCGATAAAAAAACTTAAAAATTAATTCTGTTTCTAATTCGAATTTGCCTTACTAATGTGCTAAGTCGTAGAACAAGTATGTCAACCCTAATTGTGTCTGACGTAACATTGGTTTTAATAAATTAGTGTTTTGTACGTAGAAAATAACCATTCGGCATGTCACTGTAAGAAATGATAAGATTAAAGAGACATCTTGTTGATCTAGGGATAAATATTCTGATATATTTCTGTAAACTAGTGGTCGAAATCAGACCATAATTCACTTATTTTTTTAACTTTCTAAACTCCTCGTCCATATAAAATTTTAAATGTGCTAAATTTCATACTACATACTCGGTTACCATAATTTTTGTGAAAAGGTTGTACAAAGTTTATATCTTGTGGTGGTTGAAATGTTTGTTTATGACTAAAGGACATTACTACCACTTTAAAATTTAATTAACTTAAAGACTTCAGTTCAATTTCACTGTACAGTTCACGCTTTAAAGAATAAATAAATTCCATTTATAAAAATACCAACGCCACAATGCTATAAGGCAAGACCAACCGGTTGTCGGCAAGCTTTGTTACTTAAAAACCACACTTTCACCAATAAACGCATTATCCATTGTTTAAGAGTAATGACAGTACAATACAAATGGACACTCGTATTCCACTTGATTTATCGAGCGTGGGTGCGGCGCAGACAGCCTGCGGTAAATAATTAGATCTTCCAATAATTCCAATTTAGATAACAAGGCCTCCTTTATTTTTGAACTGGCAACTGTAGAAGCGGCCATTTTGAGTCAATTAGGATAATAGATAGAAAAAAAGAACATTCTTATTTCGAATTCGTGTCTTTATTTACAAATTGCTTTTCAGAATTTGAATAGATTTAAACGGGACAAGGACCTATTGCGCGGGTTTATAAAATCAGAAGTGAGGTTGCCATGTTTGAATCGTCTTCAGTAATTTATTTGTTTGGTTTCCCTTTCTTATTAATGGATTCACATTCAGAGTTATTCATTTTCATTTTGTTTATTGTAAATTATAACACGAAGAAGACATAATAGACACAAATAATGCAGAAGCATCACAACGCCGTTATGTTGTGGGTCACCATGCTGCATTGTTGCATTCGTAATGAGTATGGTGGTCATCATACCCATTACTAATGCAAAGTCTCTTGGATTCTGCTTATGCTCTCCATCAGCCAGAATATAGTCACTTTGGCAGAACCTTACTTCTTTTTTGTTGACGGTTTGGAGTATCCCTTCGGATCTTCAGCTTCCGCCGAGCCAAGTATGTGTTGATTCAACTGAAAACCACCCTAACGGCCGGCCTAAGGGCCTGGCTCTGTTAATATGTTGAGGCCTGACCGCAGTTTTGCTACCAGGTTGCCCACCTATCGCTGACCGCTTCAATTAATTAACTACCAGAGGTCCCCACTCTGACCGCTTGAACGGGATCCGCCCTCTCCGATCCCGTTCAGCGGTCTCTTTCTGGAGCATTACAGCCTTAAAAAAGAGATCACCGAGCCCCCCCTTCTCACACGCCAGCGTGGCAGCGATGATTGCTACCGGGGATAGGATCCAAAGGTTGCCTGTAAGAAATTGCTTTTTACGATAAGGCCGCCATTTGTACATGGTCCGTTAACTTGTTATACTCTTAAATTTAAACTGTATTAATTGGTGTACAATAAAGTTTATTCTATTGTATTCTTATGACCCCCACGAGATGAATAGAGATGGTGGTTCTTCGTATCCCTAATCCCTCACCACACTGCCATCTCTTTGTTTATTTTAAAACACACTCATATTCTTTAATACACCGACACAGATTAATACGTGTTGATACTACCCCTCACTTCAATGGAACCTAACTTTCTAAACGTAATGTAGATTTCAACTTGTCTATAATGGGTGGTCCTAACTCCGAGATATATAATTTATGGGACAGTTTCATTGCCTACCATAAGGGCGATGTCTCTGTTATAAAATGACAATTGGTCACCGTCCGGCTTCGAACTCGAACCTTCTTAGTTGTCGTCCTTTTTTTATTATTCCGGAGTTGTAAGGTGGTTTTTTGTACGTTTTAAATATCTATATATTTGATATATTTAATGATACACCTTCTTATTCGCTATAAAGTTATGAATATAAAGATAGTTTCGGATGTCGATAATCTATCTATACTCTCTACAAATAAATAAAATTAGTGTGTCTGTTTGTAATTTCAAATTAACAGCTTTGCGGGGCGTGAAAAAGCATCTCACTAGGACGCCATAGTGTGGGCTGACCATGCTCTGTCCACATTCGCATTGAGGATGGTGACCACCACTCTTGGATTCTGCTTATGCTTTTCATCAGGCAGAGTAAAGTCATATTGGTAGCTTACATACAAAAAAATGCGTATGAAAGTATATATACATTCATTAAAAAAATGTTTTGTTCCGGCTAATTTCTGGAAGCTTGGACCGATTTTGAAGGAGCATTAACTTGGCTACCTTTGTTTAGACTAGCTTCTTCCCACAGCATTATTGTTTTAAAAGTACAAAAACAGTCACATGTAACACTGTGGGGCTCAGCTGGTCATCAATATAACAATAATATATTATTAATCTATTCAACAACCTTTATAATTCTACTGCTAGAAATAATAAACCTTTCCTTATAGAGGAGGTTTTGGCCTATGGCCTAATATGGTCTAGCTGACCAGACACAAATTCCGCAGCGACTGTAAAAAGAAGGAAAACCTTACATAAACCCTTTACAATTATTAATGGCCTACACGGCGTACGGATCCAGGGACAGCTTTTATTAAGACATCCAGACCTCTCCTAGCGCCTGCACATAAAAATGAAAACATTCCAAGCATAATAAAACAAACAGTTGTATATTTTAAGTGGGGAAATTTGTCGTAAATTAATAATAGGGTAGATGACACTTTAGCCCAATTTGTTACTTTTATCATCTGTGAAAATGATAACTTTTTATGAAAAATGTACTAAATATAAACTTGTGACGTCATTATTTTAGACGTAAACATTGAGCAATATATTTCAATGTATATTTAATTAAAATTTGTAATAGAAATGAAAACCTGTTATACTTATATTTTCCTAAATGCTTTCTAATCGTTTATAATTAAGGATTAATTTATTAAGGAAACTATTAATTAAGGGGACGAAGGTATTTATTTACGATACAATCAACTATCCTATTCCGACAAGTCTTATCTGAATTTTTATCAGAAGATTGCTCTCCCTAGAAAGGAGCTTTGCATTGCTAGAGCCTAGTCCACGTCTGAGAGAGTGATCGAAATAATGGTACATTATAATGGCTACGAGCATTTGTTCTGTCTGAATGTTATTTATCTGTCTGTAACTAGATACCCGGCCCGGTCTTTGCCTGAAAACTGACTGAAATTCTTGGGTTTCTTCTCCTATATATGTGTAATGAAGTTTTAAATGTGTAACATTTAAAACTTCATTTTGAATCACATGAAATCAGTTGAGTGGTTTAAAATATCTGAGCGAATAGACATAGGAAGGGACTACATTTTTACCCAACTGCGAAAGACACATACACATACACTCAAAAATATAACACATCTTTTGTTATATTTTTGAGTGTATGTATGTGTGTATATTTCTTTGGTACGCCCTAGAGCATAAAAGGCTTGTCGTATTATTCAAATTCATAAAAATTTCAGTTCTGAGTTCTTTCTATGTTTTTATTTCTTCAATGAATATAATAAAGATGATAGATATTGATGCCGTCGGGGGTTTTTTTTTAATAATTCCTTACTTGTATAAACAACAACCCATAATGTCCCACTGCTGGGCTCGGGTCTCCTCTCAGAAGAGGGTTAAGGCCATACGTCCCCACGCTGGCCAAGTGCGGGTTGGGAACTGGCAAGAATACGTTGTGGCTACGTAAATCTTGCCGTTGGATGTTTTTAAGCCGCCCGAAGGCCTCCAACTAAGCTTCACGACTGTTATCGTATGATAACAACCGGGACCGACTGCTTAACGTGACCTCCGAATCACGGAGACGCTCATGGTAACATGCCACCAGCGGTCACCCATCCAGGTACTGACCGCGCCATCGTTGCTTACCCTCGATGATTGTTTCTAATCACCGAGTGCAACTGGGCTATGAGCGCCTTACTTGTATACTATGTCAAAATATGGATTTGAAACCAAGTATGTTTATCAGTCCAGTTAATATAGTATAGTATAGACTGACTAGTAAGGAGTGTGTTACCTGGTTCCCTGGCTCCTAGTATTCGAGACGATGTACGGCTTTAGTCGGTTCGAGTCCGATATGCCACCAGGAGTTGATATCCAAGGGGATATCCGCACGAAAAGAAAAAAAAGTGTGTGAGATGTGTCAAGTCGTTATTATTACTATATAAAATACAAAGTAACAAGCAGTTAATATAAACCCAAGTTCTCGTTGACGCGACTAAGCAACAAGGCATTAATCTTGCAATAATTGTTTGTAAGTTGTTCTTTCACTAAGTTAAGAACTTAATTATACGAGTATACAACTCGAAGAGACCCTTGTGCTAAAATTATTTCCGTGTTGGTTTAAATTATTAATATTGTTTTGTCGTTGTTAAAACGCGCCGTGTAAGTAATAAATTACGCATTGTGCATTGGCACAATGGGTTTGGAGCTTAGCAAATATGTTGAAGAATTCCTGTTTTATATATTACTGCGGTCATTTAGTTTGTTTATGAGTGTATAGCTGAACCGTCTTTCGTCTGCGTCTCTTAAAAATATCCCAGTCTTTGTAACGATTTTCTTCAACATCAGCTCCTATTGGTTTAAGCGTGATGTTACACTTGTAATTCGTTTTTTTTTCAAGAGTATCTAGTCCCTCATTAAAAAGAGCTTGTATTATGGATACTAGACAACTGAAACAAATAGAGATGTACTGTTTTTGTAAATATTAAATATTATACATAGAAAACAACCAAACTAAGAAACAAATATTTGCAGATTATACTAACATATGTCTGTCTACTGTAGGATCAGGCAACCTATCTGTACTTACATAAAAAATTAGTCTTGTGTATACCATTAGTATGTAGTTCAATCTCCATCATGAATTAAAAAGTAAGGGACTCAATTTAAACTTAGCACAATTACTACAATTTATTCTGCCACTAACGAAACGATATCATGAACAATAAGCAACATGGCGTCAAGTAATTTCTTTAATTTACGCGCCAAAATGATAATTTTGAATGTCACGAATTGATTGAATATAGTTTGGAGAAAATGTTATTTGATACTCCGAGCCTTTTAAAATTTAATTAAATAAGTGTGTCAGTTACCCGCAGTGATATGAAATCATAGCGATGAGACTTCATTATTTTGCATCAGCAGCCGACGCATCCAATAAAATGGCCATTTGTCCTGTTTATATTGGTCTGATCAATTCAATCTGTGTGCGTTGTGTCACCATGTCTAAGAAATATATTGGGTTATGCGTTAAATAGACCATGTTTCGGCCTACTGCTAAGATATTTGATATTTGGAAGAATCTGTGAGAATATAGTCTACCAAATAGTAGCTATTGTTATTTGCATTACGTTGATATCTAAACCTTTAAAGCTTAATACTGTGACGTAAATCACATTAGATAAAAAATTTTATTTCTGACTGAACAATTGTCTATACCTAGTTATTAAGATATTGGAACTTTAGAACATATCAATGTGGTTAATCGGTGTGATACTTTAGGCAGTACAGAAAACAGTTCAAGCCACCACTCAAGGGGCGGTAACTGCTATCTCTTGAGATGGGCTGTGGGAGTCGTTTACTTGTTTTCCTCTCTCTCTCTCTCTCTCTCTCTCTCT
>PKRV01000984.1:387313-417462 GCA_003709505.1 Hyphantria cunea | reverse complement strand
AGGTCCCAGGGCGGAGATCCGGCCAGCACACAAGCCGCCTCATAGGAGATCGTGCGATAACCCCTAATGACTCTGACGGCCATCACCCTCTCTGGCTTCCGCAGAACGGTGATAGAACCGGCCGTCAGGTCTGCCGCCCAAATCGGGGCCCCATACATTTGCCATCGACCGCACGATCCCCTAATACAACCGCCGGCAGTCGGCGTTTGGGTCCAACCCATTAGGAAGCAGCGTTGATAACGCCCCAGCCGCGTCCAACAACTTGGGTGCTAGCTGCCGGAAGTGGGGGCCGAAATCCCACCGGCTATCGAGCACCAGTCCCAAATATTTTAGGGTGGGCTCGACAGCGATACGAACCCCCCCAAGCACCACGTGTGAACCCGGTGGCGGCGCCCGTCGGGGGCCATAAAAAGCTATGGCCTCCGACTTGTTGAGGGCCACCTCTAGGCCAAGGCGCCATATGCGGCTCACCACCTGTGAGACCGCCGCCGTCGCTAGCAACGCTGCCTTCCTGTATGAGCTTCCTCGGGCAGTGACCAGCGTGTCGTCAGCGTAACACGTCAGGTTCACACCCGGTTGGAGCTCGCCCCTCAGCACCCAGTCGTAGCCGATGTTCCACAGGAGCGGGCCCAAGACCGAACCCTGTGGAACACCGCACAACATGGGGCGTTGGTGTCTGCCATCACGTCCCAGATAGGTAACACACCTCTCCGTCAGATAAGCCCCAACGATGCGGCGGAGGTAGGGAGGTACCCGATGGTAGCGCAATACCTCTCGAATACAACTCCAGGGCAGAGTGTTGAAGGCTTTGGAGATGTCCAAGGACACCGCCAACATCACTCCACCCCGGGAAACCGCTTCCTCATGTCGCAGGCACCTCGACTAGATTCTACACTGAGTGTGATCAACAAATTGATGAGGATTATGAGAATAAGAACGCAAAGGTATGAACATTTACTATGAGCGACAAAAAACAACAATAGTAGTAATTAGTAACGTTGGTTAATTTATAATTATGTGACTTTTTTCTTTCTACGAATTTACAGTAGATGTGTTTATTTATTTATTTTCGTCAGTTTGTTAACAGTTGCTTTTATTTTTTTTACTGAACTGAATACAAACTCTTCGTTTCAGGTAACCCTGCATGTGTTACATGCTTTAGAAAACCGGTTAAGAAGTGAATTTGAAGAGGTAGCCATCTGATGAGTTTGATGTGATAGTGTGTACGAAGGGGAACGTTGTGCTGTTGTTATCATTTGATAGTCATCTAAAAAGAAGCCATTCGAAGGGTAAGATCGCCTGTATGAACACGTCTTGCTTCCTGACCCTTTAGGGAACCTCTTTGATATGTTTCTTTTGACACTGATGAAAATAGTCTAGATTTTTATTTTATGCGTGTAACCCTTCCATCAACCCCAGTGATTTCAAATCAGGGGTTTAAGCCGTGCTCCAGCTTCAAAGCTGTTGAAGCATTTACTGTTTACGTACATATTACTTTTATGATTTCTGTATTGAATTTTAAAACTTAATTTAAAGTTTGTTTGTTTTTCTCTAACTTTAATTTTGTTCGCTTTACATTACCTGCAACCTGTTATATTAATTCAGCATTTAATCAGCCTTTAACTACAACATTTGCCTTAATTAAGTGCCCGAAAGCCCCGCAGGTTCTATATATTAGTAGTATTAAGAATATTTTTTGTACTAGATATTATTATAGTTGTTATAGTTATACATATACATACAGTACATTAAGCGTTATGTATACTCGCCGAGGTGATTATTTTTATGATAAATGACAACAGCCCAACTACCGAATAGTTTTGGTGTCGTATAAAGGTATCCTTTTTTGTATTCATTTTATGTCCGGAGGCGTACCTATACTTCTTGTTACACCTTCCTAACCCTATGTTGTTCAATATTTGATAAGTTTCAATTGATGTCAATTTTGTTGAATTACTCATCTGACACACGTGTTTGGTTTAAGATACCCAGCTATACATACATTTATTTCGGATTAATCAACTTCTATATTGTCATTGTTTAACCTCTTAAGTTGATATTCATACGCCAATGGACAATTCACACAAAGTTAAACGTTACCCGTCGCGTATGTATTATAGTAATGCAATAATATATTGTAAGCAAAAACTACGGCATTTCGGGCTTCCAACAGTAATTTTAACTTTGTGTGTACCTTGTTACTAAGTTTATAATATCACTATAAGTATTGGTGCCACAGGTACACGTGCTCGCCTACTGTTGGCTATTTAATGTACACTGATATTGTGTTAAATCAAATTTATCCCTAATTAATATATCTCGATGCTGACTCTCTCTTAATTCTGCTCTGCTCTCCTTATTTGTTTTTTTTTATATTAAGTTAAAATTAGTGTCGCTGCCAAATTAGATGTCGTTTAGTTCTTGCTCTGCTGAAATATTCTTCTGTCGTCAGCCAACACACACGAGTACGAGTAACACAAGTGTACGTTTGCGCACGGTTCAGGCGCGAATCCGTCTCATACATAGTTGTTAAGGTTTGTCTAGATTGTTTGTCAGGAGTGTTGTTACAGCTGGTCCATAAGACTGATCGCATGAGACGCGGTTCGTCTTGGACCTATTTAAGCTACCTCACTAGAGAAATATTTACGAATCGTTTCTTTGCAATTTGGGGAAACTACTTGTAGATATTTTGCTTAAGGATATAATACACAAGGGCGACTAAGTTGTTGAAAGTTTGACGCACCGTTGGTTTAAGAACATCTAGGAACACTACCGTAGCTTAGGGTGACAACTTGGTCGTCACCGCTGATGTAGAAGGTTCGTATTTCCATCTCGTGGAGGGCAACTCACCCGGGCAACGGTACGCGCACCACCGACGGTCTCTGTGGACATGAATGTGTGCTGGTGAAAATAGGTCCCGTCGATTGCGCTAAGCCGGGTCTGAGTGAACCAGTATACATGTGTAACCTTGACCAGCTTCATGGATCTGTGTAGTGACCTCACCTCTACGTCCATCGTAACACCCATGGCCGACCCATCATTGCCCAAAGGTTTAAAGGCCATGTTCCAAGATCCACTATGGTGAATGATGAATGTCCTGAAATGAATGATTAATAAGCCTCGCCTATGTGTCTAAGCTTGTTCGTTGAGATAAATGTTAGTTGAGGAAAAGTTTAAACATTGTACAAAATGTATATATATATAATTTATATAAATATACTAGTCCTTATGAACGTAGTATAGATGACACTGTACTATATAGTACTCAATAAACATCATGCATGCCGATGACATCCCGATACGAAAGAATTAGTCGTACCTTTCTGTATTAGTCGTATATGTAGTAAAAAATATTTTGAAATATCGATGGATTTTATATTAAATGTAGTTTTAGTAGTGTTGTAAATATAGCATACATACTGGATAATTGTATGTAAGTATTTTGTAAGTGTAAATATGTAAATAAAACTTAGGTTAGTCGAACAAGCTGTTTTATTGGTTGTGGTTCTCAATAAACAACCCGATCCTGTAACATTTATCCTTCCTGATATGAGAAAAATCCAAATTGTTGATTTCGGATGCTATCATATGAAAAAATAAATAATGATATTCGTCGAACTATGTTGTGTGAGATATCCATGAATGATGATTTTATAATCATTTTAGGTTTCTTATTTCGTTTTTCAATCAGAAAATACCGTTTCGAATCTATAACGATGTCATGTTGGTTTTTAAAGATTCTCACTCATAGGTTTTTATTTGACTGCGAAAGGAGGGTTTTGTTTTTCGAGTAGTTACATTATCGCAATATGTAAATGAAATACGACTGACTGATGTATTCTTTTGTAAGGTTTAATCAAATATTGAAATGACCACATAGGTATACTATACATTAAAATTAACCAAACTACTAACTTTATGGTACTGTGCAGACGGAGATTTCCGTGAATTTCCGTGCGCTTAGAACTCTGCCATACATACTATAGTAATGAAATATAGCTCGATTAGGGCCCATTATATATTATCTGTAGGCTTCCAGGTTCGGAAAGGTGTCTATGCCTATTTTGACATGGTCTTATTATATTTCCAACTCCTCCACTTTTCTTCTGATTAATTTCGCGGCAGTTTCATTTTGGCTAATATACTCAAAAATTTATCAAATTATATACTAAAATTCCTCAAGAATCTCTCTATCTATGAGTAAAAACAACATCAAAATCCATTGCGATCCGATCTAAACAAATATAGGGACAAACTTTCGTTAGCAGTGTGTGGCTTGATATTGTATATTTAGTAGGGTAGGTAGTAAGGGGTGCGAACGGTCCCGAGTATATACAAGGTGAAGCTGCGTGGCGAGGTGGAGTAAATCGCCGCGCCTAAACTTTTTTTAACTTGTAGTTATTCTAATTTAAATATTACGTTGCATGGGAAATGAGATGCTGATCAAAACTATAAAAAATGTTTTAAATTATTTATTTGCAATAGCACTATGACGTCACTTGAAGCATGGGGCCCATCCCTGAATATTTTCCGTCCCGTTGAGTACCAGGCACTTAGATAACAGAAAGAGAGTGTGAAACTTAAAAAGTCCGAATTACTGTTGTGATTTTTTGTAATTTCTTTTGAGAAAATCGCCCAAAACATCTCAGTCTTAAAGTCTGTGTCTGTATGCAAATTAATGACACTTCAGCTTTCAGGGTTCAAGAAGATACCGAGATTTATGTTTCTCCTCATTGCTTTATGAATTCACGACATAAAACAGTAATGGTAACACAATAAACATTTAGGCTATGAAATAAGTTTTACATATTATTTTAATAGACTCTAAAAAATATTTTAAGTTTTATGAATTTTCAGGTTAAGTAGAAATCAATTTGGTTCGATCATATTTATTCAGTAGGATGTGTAAAGGTTGCGGTTTACCGCGCAAAAGTTCCTTGTTATTAAACATTGATCATAATTTTTGAAATTGTATCGTATTGGTAATGAAACGCTGATCAAAAGGAGACCAAACGACGAGTCTATTGTAATCTATATATAAGTTATTAATGATTTATCATTGCAATAGATTTTACGCAGACATGATTAGCGTTTTAGGTTTATGATATTACTAGCTGCCAGATTTTGATTGGCATCTCGAAAAAACATTAAAATATTTCTACATTTATTAATCAACAAATTAGAAAAAAAATGTATTATAAGGGCAACATTTTGTGAAGATGTATGAAAGAAAGAAAAGAAAGAATATTCCTGCTTTACAATAATACCATTGCTTTTGAACGGCTTTTCTCACCGTGATACTGTGTCCTAGACTTATGTATTATCAAAGGTATATCTAACCTAACCTAATAAATAGGTTAATAAATATGGAAAACATCGATGCCTCAATTTCTATCAGTACCAGGAACTCATAATATACAGAGGGTAGATTCCAGTGTACAACAAAATCTTAGAAGCTAGTACCGTATCTTTAACTTCATAAGAAAGTTCAACCACAACTCCTGGGCCTTAAAGGCTGTTATTGTACGCATATGAATGGAGCTTATGCTACTGGGGTTCGAGTGGAAGAGGAGGTTTATAGCGACAATTGGGACTTTCCGATATTATTTTACGAATTTCCTTTAGTTCATGACAGAAATGACTAAAAATAATAAATCGAAAATGAAGGTCATAATATAATCTACGTATTTCAAACATTTTCAAACGTTTAAGACTAAGTTTTAACTCATGATTTTCGATTTTAACGAAACTAGGTGAGAAATACTATTTCAAGGGGTGTGCCTTGATACGTTCAGTGGGATGAGTAAGTTGCGTCGAGGTGGAGGTAGCGAGGGCGCTACTCTCCACCGTTTCGCGAAGTAGTTTAGTAGCGAAGTAGTAGTAGAGTAGTTTTAGGAAAGAGTATATTAATTGTAATCATGTATTGTCACAGTAACACAATACCTAAAGTGTTCTATATGTGTAGAGCATTGCGCATTGCTTATTAATATACTTTTTTCTAAAACTACTCAGAGATTGGTAATTAATGCACGTATAGTATCATCAAAACATCAATAATGTCTATGCAATCTAGTTCAATAAATAATTCCTGCTTAATAATCTATTATAACTAGGCTTGTTTGGTCTCGGTTCGATAAGTGTTTTATGGTCATTCTAATAAAATTAACGCAAAAACAATCATACTAAAAAACAAAAAAGAAACGAGCGCAGTGATCTACCCCTCGCTACCCTCCACTGACTCGCCCTCAACGCAACTTACTCATCCCACTGAACGTATCAAGGCACACCCCTTGATATAGTATTTCTCACCTAGTTTCGTTGAAATCGAAAATAATGAGTTAAAACTTATTCTTAAACTTTAAAAGTAAATTGAAATACGTAGAATAAATCATGACCTATAGTTTCGATGAATTATTTTTAGTAATTTCTCTCATGAACTAAAGGAAATTCGTAAAATAATATCGGAAAGTCCCAATTGTCGCTATAAATCTCCTCTTCCACTCGAACCCCAGTAGCATAAGCTCCATTCATATGCGTACAATAACGGCCTTTAAGGCCCAGGAGTTGTGGTTGATTTTCTTATGAAGTTAAAGATACGGTATTAGCTTCTAAGATTTTGTTGTACACTGGAATCTACCCTCTGTATATTATGAGTCCCTGGTACTGACAGAATTGGAGGCATCGATGTTTTTCATGTATATAAATCATTGACGAAATACTCTACAGTCACTCCCTACCTACGAATTATCAGTATTGTGTGATACAAATAATTTAACCTTTCATCATATACAACTCTAGAGCACGGTATCACGGTGAGAAGACGCGTGTATGTCTGTTATCGCGCTAAAGACTAGTCCAAGTATTATTTTTATGTATAAGCTATATTACTGTCAAGTATCATTTAAATCCAATAAGTGGTATTTTCAAGAAAAACTACCAAACATCCATACATCCTCAAAAATCCTCCTAAACTCTTATATTTATAAAATCTACTAAACGGATTTCGATGATTTTTTTCTGTAAACGGGTAGAACACAACCTGAAATAGCTCAAAGGGTACTGTTTATCTCGGAATTCCATGGGAGCGGAGCACCTATGAGGGAAGTATTTTTGTGGATAATCAATAAAGTAAAGAATAAAAATTGAGGTGTTTACCTGTAATTTTAAAATAACTGCATGTTAATTTCATAGTATTGTTAACCCATTCTCTGTCCCTGTATCACATTTTTATCTGTATGAGCGACCAGTATTATCTTCGATATGACTGTTCGGGTTTTGCTGGGGCTTTAAAAGAATAAATATTGGTACTGATTCATTGCGATTGCCTTTATACAGAAACAAAGTTGTACGAACAATACGTCATCATGTTAATTTTTCAAATGAAAACGAGGGACTGAAAAAGTACGTTGTATTTTTGCAAAAATAAAATAATAGATATCCTTTGCAGTTCTTAGACTTTTATAAAAGTTAGATAAAGGATAACACAACTATTCCGAGTAACTCTTCTAAGTAGGTATTCTGTTGTAATGTAGCCCCGCCTGCACAGCACCATTACTGTTATTTGTTATACAAGAGTTCAAATTTGCTTTTTACCGCTTGCTCAATTTTGGAGACCGAGCAAGCCATTCAAAAAAAGAAAAATAATAAATTAGAAAATAAGAAACCTGAGCGTTAACGAGGGAATCAAAAGAGCACGTTGCGAAAAATCAGGTGAAAATCTATTGCATCCGACCTCAGCGAGGAAATGACTAAATGTAAAAAAGCATTTACAATCACAAGATACTTCTATTTGTACAATAAATAGATATCTTCTATTTCGGTTTAGGTATTAATATTTATTAGGTACCTAATTATGATCGATAAGTATTACAGAATAATCTTTAAATGATTTCAAATTATACTTAGGTATACTTAATAAAAATTTAAAGTACCATTGCTACAGTTACTTGAGTGTAATATTCTTGTTAGGACCTGTAGGTGATGTTGGTGTTAGTGACTTGTGTACTGATTTTCGGTAAACTATCTGTCATACTTAATAGTTGCACCGATTCATTAATACTTCTGGCGTGATTGTCGAGGGAGAAAAGTCATTTGTGCATTATTAACAATTTTAGTGAGTTCTGTTGGTGTCAAATAAACTTCCTCTTCGCTAGAATTACTCATTTTAGGTTTTTCATTTGTTTTCTGCTTTCTTGACGTGTAAAGAAACTAGCGCGAACAAAGCTAATTAAAAAAAGTACAGCAGGAAGGTTCCGAGGCAGTTTTTAATAACTTAAAAAGGTTGTATGATAAATTCTTTTGATATTTGTATGATTGGAGGTAGAAGTAAAACGGTTTAATGATGTTTTGAATTCACAAACTTAGTGCACACGATGTTCTAAATTCAAGTAACTTTATCCTCAAGCGGCTAAAAACGGCTTTTGCACTCAGATATCGAAGGACAAAAATACTCTTTCCGAGAGGGGGGTGAAAGGTATTTAGTTTGAGTGATTTGAAGATATATGCGTATGTGGTCATTTCAATATTGCTTTAAAACTTACAAAAAATGCGTCAGTCAGTCGAATTGTATATAATATAAATATTGTGATGCTTGTTTTTCTCTTTTTTCTTTATAAAAGAAAATTATATCAGACTTTAAGTTTTAAAGGCCGACAAGTTTTTCAAATATCAGTTTGTACTGATCAAATCCCACCCACCGTGGCGCTTCCACCTAACATTGTTCGTCCATTTTCTTTTTTTTTTCTTTTTCATTCTGCGGATGTCATTCACGCTATTAGCTTGAATCGAACAACGAGTTAGTGAAAAAGGCCACGTGTTTGTTCTACATAGTGCCAGAAATATACAAACTCACACTTACATACATACATTGTCTGATAGACACATAACCCTCCTCTCCGTTGCTCAGTTAGCTAAAAGGGAGAAATGTAAGAATAACTACTCACCGTATCATCCACGGCTGAGCCGATCCGTTTATGTCTATGCTAGCCAAGTCATGTTATTCACTGCTTCGACTTCAGTTCAATCAATCAAGGAAGTGTAATAGCTTTGGCAGTCTTTGTGTTTGTACCACTGTAGCGACTAAAGTACTTTCATTTTACGATTTTAATGAATTAGGTGTCAATAGATAGACAAGGACAAAATAAATTTTATCAAATTTTTACGTAGTCGCGTCATAGTTTTAATACTATATCTTGTTACTCATTACTTTAAAGTGTTAAACGTGTGTAAACGAAATAAACTTGGTACAAAGCGACCGTTTTAGATCTTATCTGGGAAAAATGTTATAAAAAGAGTAATGGGTTCATATTAAGCAGGTAAGTTAGTAAGTTCAATGTAAGTGCTACGTGATCGGGTTGATTATTGACAAATCGTTTTGAAAACAAATAAAACAGCTTGTTCGACTAACCTAAGTTTTATTTACATATTTACACTTACAAAATACTTACATACAATTATCCAGTATGTATGCTATATTTACAACACAAAAACTACATTTAATATAAAATCCATCGATATTTCAAAATATTATTTACTGCATATACGACTAATACAGAAAAGTACGGCTAATACTTATCTAAGGTTTTCGTGTCGGGATGTCATCGGCAGCCTTAAACTACTAAGATAAGTACTTACATGAGGCTAATTATGTCCCTTACACATTACAGAGTATGTACAATACAAAGAACTGTACGACCAACGCTTATCTAAGGTTTTCCATGATGTATATTGAGTGCTATATAGTTTACAGTGTCATCTATACTACGTTCATAAGGACTAGTATATGTATATACGTTATATATATCTACTTTTTGTACATTTTTGAACTTTCCCTCAATTAATATTTATCTCAACGAACAAGCTTAGACACAAAGTGACTTTAATCATTCGTTTTAGAACATTTACCACTAAGTTCATTACTTAGAACATGACCTTTAGACAATCTTGGTTTGTTCATGGGTGTTGCGATGGATGTAGAGGTGAGGTCATTACACAGAGTCCTGAAACTGGTCAGGTGTAAACTGATTCACTCAGATTCGGCTTATTCAATTGACGGGACCTATTTCCACCAGGATACATATATATCCATAGAGACCGTTGGTGGTGCGCGTACCGTTGCCCGGATGAGTTGCCCTCCACGAGGTGGTAATACGAGCTTTCTACATCAGCGGTGACGACCAAGTTGTCACCCTAAGCTACGGTAGTGTTCCTAGATGTTTTTAAACCAACGGTGCGTCAAACTTTCAACAACTTAGTCGCCCTTGTGTATAACATCCTTAAGCAAAATATCTACAAGTAGTTTCCCCAAATTGCAAAGAAACGATTTGTATATATTTCTCTAGTGAGGTAGCTTAAATAGGTCCAAGACGAACCGCGTCTCGTGCGATCAGTCTTATGGACCAGCTGTAACAACACTCCTGACAAACAATCTAGACAAACCTTAACAACAATGTATGAGACGGATTCGCGCCTGAACCGTGCGCAAACGTACACTTGTGTTACTGTTGACTGAAGACAGAAGATTATTTTAGTAGAACAAGAACAAAATTAAACCTAATTTAGCAGTGACGCTAGTTTAAACTAAATTCAACAAACAAAATGAGAGAGCAAAGAAGAATTTAGAGAGAGTGACAATGGAGTTATGAGGGAATAGAAATTTGATTTAACACAATATATGTACTTTAAATAGCCAACAGTAGGCGAGCACGTACATGTGGCACCAACACTTATATTACTATTATAAACTGGGTAACAAGGTCTACACAAAGTTAAAGTTACTGTTGGAAGCCCGAAATGCGGTTGTTTTAGCTTACAATATATTATTGCATTACTATTTAATATGCGACGGGTAACGTTTAACTTTGTGTGAATTGTCCATTGGCGTATAAATATTAACGTAAGGGGTTCAACAATATCAACATAGGAGTGTGACAGTCCGAAATAAATTTTAAGCCGGGTGTAACTGGGTATTTTAAACCAAGCACGTACGTCAAATGAGGTCAAAATCAGCAAAATTCACATTAAATTAAAATTATACAAATAGGGAAGGTGTAACAATAAGTATAGGTACGCCGCCGAACATTAAATGAATACAAAAAATAATACCTTTATACGACACCAAAACTATTCGGTAGTTGGGCTGTTGTTATGTACCTATGAAATAATCGCCTCGGCGGGTATATATAACGCTTATATATTATATGTAAAACTATAACAACTATAACAATATCTTATAAAAAATATTCTAAATACTCCTAAGCTTTATAGAACCGGCCGGGCTGTCGGGCACTTAATTAAGGCAACTGTTGTGGTTAAAGGCTGATTAAAAGCTGAATTAATATAACAGGTTGCAAGTAATGTAAACCGAACAAATTTATATAACAATAAAATTAAATTATAAAGTAATATTTACTTAAAGCAATAATAAATGCTTCCACAGCTTTGAAACCAGAGGACGGCTTGAACTCCTCATTTGAAATCACTGGGGTTGATGGAGGGATCACACACATAAAATACTGTTCTAGACTTTTCTGTGTTATAAAGGAGCATAGCAGAGGTGCCCTAAACGATCGGTGAGGCAAGACGTGTTCAGGCGGGCGATGTTACCCTTCGAATAGCTCCTTTGTAGATCATTACAAAATGATAACAACAGCACAACATTCCCCTTCTTACACACTATCACATCAAACTGAACAGGTGGCTACCTCTTCAAATTCACTTCTTAGCTGGTTTTCTGATGCATGTAACACACACAGGGTTACCTGAAATGACGAATATAAAATAAACTCCATCAGTTGTAACTAATTCACAAATATTTGCATTCCCATATAACAAGTGGGAGAGCCATGCTTTGGTACGAATGGGCCGGCTTGACCGGAATTATATCACGGCCTCACAGAAGCCCGGGGAGAAACAGTGCTTGTGTGCTGCGTGTTTCACCGAGTGAATGAGCATACAGGAGGCCCATTCCCCATCCCCTCCCCCAGCTCCCTCCCCATCACTCAAAAGGCAACAACACACTTGCGATGCCTCTGGCGTTGCGAGTGTTCATGGGCGGCGATAATCGCTTACCATCAGGTGATACATCCGATCGTTTACCCAATATTAAATAAAGTATATCCCGCGGTAGAAATCTAAAGAAGAAAACTCATATCAGTTCAAATCAACAGGTGCTTCAATTGCTTTTCCTTGTTGCTCATAATAAATGTTCGTACCTTTGCGATCTTATTCTCATAATCCCCGTCCATTTGTTGATCACGCTCAGTGCCGAGGTGCCTGCGACGTATGGCTGGTATATACTCTCTCCCCATGCACCGATACACCTGCATCTGCACATGCACTCGTGTTCAAGATGACGCGAATTCGGATTCTGAAACAAAGTAATAATTACATTGATATGATTTCTTCTGTATTTGGGTAAGGCGCGGAAGACATGGGAAGAGATCCTACTTTTGCAAAGAGCTTAAAACCCTGTCACCAGGCGTAATCAATACTGCAACAGACACTGCACGACAATCGATTCTCTTCAGCCACATCTGCGCATTCCTCACTTTGTGCAATGAATTTTTCAGGATCCATGTTCTTTAAGCTAAAACTAAATATCAACGTCTCTCACACATAAAGGTTTATCACTACTCCACCGTTTACACCCTGATTACTCAAAACATTCCGTCACAATGTTCACGATGCTAGAATCTTTAAATTAGTTAATAAAATAGTGACCGTTTGACCCCGATGACTGCCGTAGCGATCAAATTTATTGAGTTAAGCATTAGTTATCAAATACACACCCCTTATCACCTTCTTGAATCAGCAGATTGATGTGATGATGACTTCACCAGAGTAAGCGGAGGTAGCCTCTGTGCACGTCATGTACAACTGTCTCTTCTGCACAGACTGAAGGTGCGGATCCAGGTGTCCCATCTAGTGACCCTACGTCCCGCGCATCTCCCCTCTTATGCCTAGCTTAATCAATACTAGAATTCCTACATTACCGACACTCGCGACCTACGGAAGAAAATGGCGGCAACTTTAAGAGGTTACGAACCAAAATTGGGCGTTCCTGAACCGAACTAACAGATTGATTATTTTTTAGTAATTTAATACGACCAATCCGTTCTAGTCTAACTTGTTTGAACGTTAGATCATTGATTACTAAGACCGCAATGGCTGAACAAAGACCTACCATGTCGTCGTTCAACAGTGCTGCCTATTGCAGTGCATTCAAAACTTTTGAGTAATCTGAGATAGACTAATCGTGTTTGATCTCATTTTGATCAGGATCTCAGCCGAAATTAGAATTCAAATTAGATTTAAAAAGAATCGGGCGCGCGACCTCTCTGCGGTTCGCCTCACTCAAAATATAAACGTTCGCACCTCTTAAAGCAGTTTAATCTCAGATGGTTCATTAACCAGATCTGTGATAGGCCTTACTAGATATTCCTTTCTCCTCACATTTGATTACATAAAACTTTGTGAAATACATTTAACGACATTCTTTTATTTTAATATAATGGCTTAAAAAGTTATAAGTGAAAATGATTGTTTTGAGCTCGTGACACTTTTATCGGTGAAAAAGATTGTTTTATGAAAAAGAAAAGACAAGAAAGACTATGAACGAGGAGAGAGATACTCCTAAGTACGAATTAAAAAATGTAATGATTCACTGTTGAATCTCGTTACTCATTCATACTAATGTTATAAATTCGAAAGTAACTCTGTCTGTCTGTTGGTCATGCTTTCACGGCTAAACCGTTTCACCGATTTTAATTAAATTTGTCATGAAGAGACTTTCATTCTTGAGGAAGGACATAGGCTACTTTTTAACGCGATAACCGACATACACGCGGGCGGAGCCGTGGTTACAAACTTGTACTAATATATTTATATGGCAATGTAGCCTCTAGTATTACTTCCCATAGTTAGGTGATTAATTTACTTCATAAACGTTTATTATTTATTTGGTTTTTGTATCAAGTCTACAGTGAATAATAATATTCGTAACTTGTTTAGAAATGTCAATAGCCTAGAAGTGTTTGGTGTTGTTTTATTACTAGTACTACCTATAATCATAATAAAGATAACACATTCCTTGGGTAACTTGTAATAAACGGTTTACCCCACATTTTTTAAATAAAGCTGCTCTACCAAGGTGTATCCTCGATCTCTTGAATAAACAGGGATCATTTATCATCTCTAAAGCCTCAACAGTATTGGAAACATACCATTACTCCTACATTTCAATGATTTGAATCAAAGCAAAAGCTCCTTGTAGGGGTGCGTTAGGCAGCCAACATTTGAACCCTTAAATTTTACGAGATACCTGAGCAGTTACCTGTTACCTGAAGGTTGGTGAAAACGAAAATATCAATAACGATTACTCTTTCTAATTGTTGTTGGTGCCTGTAATTTAGGGGATGTTGGTGAAACCGGCCATGAGTAAATATATTGCGGTGAACTCATAACTTCTTATTTATTTACCGCAGACTAGGCGTGTTTGGTCTCATTTTGATCAGCGTCTTTTCGCCTATACAATACGGTTGTTGTAATTACAATACGAATTGGTTTAAAAGAAACAAAGGCGCGCGACCCGTCGCACCACGCACGTCGACTTCGTCACAAGGAATTCATAGCCCTCTCAGTGAATTTGTAACGTGACTATCTTCCACCACCTCACTCATCCCACTGAACTGAACACATGAACATGAATCTACGCCCCTACAGAGAAGTAGTGAGTAGGTAGGCTTTTAATTGCAATATTATCACAATGTGATAATTTATCTGTCTTATGTGATAATCACATAAGACTGATAATGCAACGTTAAAAATTTATAGACATGTATATCTCACAATATTGCCCCCCTGTTGAATGTACTAAATTAACTTATTTGTCTCAGGAACTAAACGAAATTTGTAAAACAAGTTCAGCAAATTTAATTTATCTGCTTGTACTTGAAAGTCGATAGATAGCCAATGCTTCGTTTTGTTGCGTTCAGTAATTCTTTTATGTTAAAGGCGTCCTGGTTGACTTTCTTATGAGTCAACAGACAACCTGGTACTGGAACAGACTAACGCATCGTGTTTGTACAAAAATCGATCCGTGAGGAAAAACTAAGTTGTATGGTTATGGAAAATTAGTTTTATTCTTTGAGCATTAAACCATGGTTCTTTAATCAAATTCTTAAAATTGCCACCATAAAGATCTCAAAAGTAACTACACTAAAAAAGCAATTCATAAATAATTACAAACAGGGGAGAGACGCATTGCTTTACCCAGAGAGATACTCAAAGATCATTTTAATACATTTAAACATTCCATTGCGAGACATAGGTCTCCTCTTAAATATATATAGGATATATCTACGTTCTAAAACTTATAAAGTGTGTATACCGCCAAAGAAAATTCGTTGTTGGTATTAAACGATAAATGATATTTATTTTGTTAGCAAATCCTTACTGATATTTTTACACGTCCGTATGGTATGATATGTTATTTAAGAAGTAGAAGGTACAGACATAAAAAACATAACTTGTTAAAAACCGTCTCGTCACTCAGTTCTTCTACCGTAGGAAGTTGTGAGATCCATGCAATTCAAAGTCTAATAAAGAGATTGAATCGGCAATCGCACGAAGCAATCTAATTTAATGTAATATTATAATATGTTTTACTTGTGAAATAAATTCTGTTATGTTTATGTTTCTGGTGGCATTAAATTAGTTACTAATTAATAAGACGATATTCATGATTAAGACAATACTAAAACGAGATATGTCCAGCAGTTAGAGACCGATGATGATGATGCTTTAGATGATAAAATCACGTATCATTTAAAACATCAACAATGTCTGCTGATCCATACCTATTTCTTTTTAACTCTTTGGTAATCCAGAATAGACTATGCGTGTTTGGTCTAATTTTGAACAGCGCCTCACGGCCATTACAACGAAACTATCACAACAACCATAATACTAATTACAAAAAAGAGTGGAGCGCGGTGATCTACGCCCCGCTACCCTCCACCGCCTCGCTACCCTCAACGCAACTTACTCAGCCCACTGAACGTATCAAGCCACACCCTTTGAAATAGTATTTCTCACCAGGTTTCTTTAAAATCTAAAATCATAACTTAAAACTTATTCTTAAACTTTCAAAATTGATTGAAGTACGTAGATTATATCATGACCTCCACTTTCGATGTATTATTTTTAGTATTTTCTGTCAAAAACTAAAAGAAATTCGTAAAACTATATTGGAACACTCAAATTGTCGCTATAAATATTGTTTTTCCCTCGAGCCTCAGTAGCACAAGCTCCATTCATATGCTCATTATAACAGTCTTTATGGTCCAGGAGTTATGGTTGATTTTCTCATAAAGTTAAAGATTCGATACTTACTTTTCTGATTTTCTTGTATATTGTAATCTACTCTCCGTTTGTTATGCGTTCCTGGTACTGACAGAAATTGAGGGATCGATGTTTTTGATATATATAAATACCTATCGTCATCACAATACGCAACTCCAGGACACAGCATCTCGATGGGCAACACATTAATTATGTGATACTAAGTTAAAAACAGTAGAATTAAAGTAGGAACATTTAGATATTTTAAACATTTAAAGGGGAATTTTATTTAGCATTAATATAATGTAACCACTTAAAATAAAATATGCCTGATTGTTAACTCTTTGTTACTTACGCAGTATGATTATAACACTTCCTAGAAATGTTTTGTAATAAATGAATTTTGTTTGAATAATTAAAATTTCATGCATGTTAAAAATGAGTAAAAGCCTATGATAATTTAAATTTATCACGACAATCATTTTATCTTTAAGAATAATTATATTAATCGTGTAAGAATTATTATATTAGTGTGTTGAATATGTATTGTTTGAGTATCGCTCCGCCCCAACCTCATCCCACTCTACCGTATTGAACCTCAATCCACAGCTGCACAAAACTGATAAAATTTATTAATACGGAAAGATCACTTCTTAAGGCTACTTTTTAATATGGTACTTTTAGCAGTTTTTGTTATAATACGTACGAAAATCCGAAAACAATATTACAAACCCCTTTTCCATGCTGAATACCTTAAATGTCTCCTAAACATTACTAGCCAAAGCTCCCTTGACTTACTAAATATATTAGACCCTATTTTAAAATATTATGGTTGAAAATTTACTGAAGTTTGGAATGCAGTTAGTTGTTTTTTGATATTTTTCAATAATGATGTAATGCTTTTCTTGCGTAGGTGTACTAGGGGTGCGCTATGCACCCCTAGTACTCCAAGTTACTTTCATAGCGTTACTTGTAATGCGTTACGTCACTCTGTTAACTCCAGGTGTTACTCACCCAACTTGACTTTATGCCGATCAGGACGACTGTAACTCGTCAAAAGTTGAAAGTCATTTGCAATGCTAATCAATAATAATTTTTATATAATTACAATAGAGAAGTCGTGTTTGGTCACATTTTGATCAGCATCTCATGATTAATACGATGTAATTTTCGAAATCGTATTAAACATTTTGATGAAAATAATCTTATGCGCGGTGATCAACACCACCTGGCCACGCAGTAACTACTCGCAACCCTCGCACGCCTTACCCAGCCCACTGTATATAAGATATCAAACAAGTAAGCACCCCTACAAACCTACTCTAACCGATTACTACTGTGCCTGATTATCTTAACATAAAACTGGTTATAAAATATTCAAAATTTATTTTATTGCAAACTACCGAAGAGGAGCTCATAGCTTTGCAATCGGTGATTAGAAACAATCAACGTTAAGTAGTCGTTCCCGGTTGTTATCATAAGAAGTGAAGCTTGGTTGGAGGCCTTTGGGCGGCTTAAAGACATTCAACGGCATGATTACGTGGCCAGAAGGTTAAGAATAAAATGAAGTAAGAAATAAAAATAACATGGTCCAGTTCAGTTATATGTAGATATATAAAGTGTAATCATGTTTGCGTTTGTCGCATCACAATAAATAATATTATTTACAATTCTTTATGAATTTACAATGAACTGGACGTGTATGATATCATTTTAATCAGTGTCTAATTTCCTGTGCGGTTGGCTATATTATAATAGTTACTAATTTAAAAAATCTTTGATGATTTACCCCACCTGCCACGCAGATGTACTTCGGGTCCGTTTGTACCGCTTACACTACTAAACATACAATATCGATCCATACCTTTGCTAAAGAACTTCACTTAGTACCGCTGTAACCGAAAATCTTGACATAAAACTTAAAATTGAACGTTCGAAATTGAATTCAAAACTCATTTCATAAACCAAATACTAAAATATTTAGTACTTTCTGTCATTATTGAAAAGAAATCATCAAATGAATATCAAAACAACCATTTTGGCGCAACTCACGTTGGTGTCTACTTGGATCTTGTGCGTACTGAAACAGACTTTAAAAGCTGCACGTTTAGGTAGATTTTCTTGTGACGTTTCACCTGTAGTACTGAATTTTCCGGTTTTGTAGAATTTTCAATGGACTCTTGTTATGTTATGTGCTCCTGGTACTACAGGCGCATGACGCATGAACGTGAGGCATTGCACATGGACTGTTGTAACAATATAAAAAACATTTGATGAGCTTTTTGGTAATATAACAAAATATTTACACATTCATGATATTTTCACCATAAAATAAAAGGACTCCATAAATGGAAAAGTCCCCATTTCTGAAGCTAATCAACCAGGATAATCGAAGAAACTTATTAAGTTTAAGAATTGTCACCGAACCATGTAAAGAGTGGTTAAAGTCTAACTTTATAACCTCTAAATTAAAATGGCGGGTGTTATAAGTTTGTTAACCCTCGACGCCAAAAGAGGAGTTCTAAAAGAGTCGTCGAATTCTGTCTGTATGTGTGTGTCTGTCTATATCATCGTAACTCTCAAACGGCTCAAACGATATCGACTTTGCGGTTTTTTCATTTGAAAACCAGTCTCCTTGCGGTGGTGGCTCTTGACAATGTTTGGTTAATATCGGTGCAGCAATGTAAGAGTATCAGCTCTTTTCCAAAATGATGTAAGGTATTTTTGAAGTATGATTACTAAATTAATTGCTTGCGTAGTAGTTTTTTGAAGTGAAACTTCTTTAGGCGCATGAGGGTAAAATTTTTACAAATGTAACGTCACGCAAGTATGCAACGGAAGTGTTCAAAAAGAGAGAGAGAGCGATTTTTCTTTTTATTTTTTTTTTTTTTTATATATTTAAGCTGCCAAAATGACTCTACCCTGCCTGATGGAAAGCATGAGCAGAATCCAAGAGTGGTGGTCACAATCCTCAATGCGAAANGAAAAGGGATGGTGAGGGGGATAGGGGGCGTTGGATTGGGGTATGGGCCTCCGGTATCCTCACTCACTCGATGAAACCCAGCGTAAGCGCTGTTTCACACCGGTTTTCTGTGAGGCCGTGGTATCACTCTGGTCGAGCCGGCCCATTCATGCCGAAGCGTGGCTCTCCCACGGAAAACCTTCGAGACCTATTGAGAGAGAGTAAGACAGGGCGAACGTAGCATGAAGCAATTAGCGATGGAGTGAGAGTAGGGAGCAAGCAAGGGAGAAAGATCGAGAGAAAAAGTGAGATAGAGCGATTGTCGTATCACGTACAGTGTCATAGAGCAAGAGGTGGGAGAGAGCTAAGAAGTTTCACTTCTGACATGTGTACTTTGTACGCACGCACTTTTTTATTATAGCTTGTGAAAACTGTAAAAATCTTTGAAAAATTTTGTAAGTTTCAATTCAGGTGAAGCACTCAAGAAGCTTGATAAAGGATAAATCAGCTATTCCTAATGTATTCCTCCTTGGAGCGACATAGTCAAAATTGTGGCTAAGCTCCGTAAATATTAAATATTCCTATAGCTATTCCTCCCTGTAGAGTTACCTCTAACCGCTACGCGCTTACTAGTTTTTAGTGTAACACTAAATCCTCCTTCAGCTTGCTATCAATGCATGCATGCATGTCCTTGACATTGGTTCTCTGCCGGGTCAAATCATTCCTGATACGATCTCTTAGACAAACACCGAGCATAGACCTTTTTAGGCGTTTCAGCCGTACCTTAATTCTCTTCCTCACGGCTGCGTATGTCATGCCTTGTGGTAGAATATTTAACAACAAATATTTCGTGGAGGATATATATGAACACACGTCGCTAGGGACTATACAAACATTTGAAAAATGACTCTAAAACACCCAGACTCGGAACAACAATTTGTTTGTGCATTACAAAGTGTCGTCCTATGAGGGGGTCCTATCATTAGCGGGAAGGTGAGACCATTAGCGGTATCTCTGGAAAACTTCTGCTAGCTTACAGTAGCAACTAGTAACAGTTATTTTCAACAGATGGCGCTAACAGGGTAGCCTGAATTTTTTTTAATAAGAATTAAATAGTGTAATGTTTGTCCTAATTTATGTGCAAAGTTATTTAGAAATAGTCGCATTATTATATCTGCAGATATTGTTAATATGCACTGCATGTCTATAATGAGAGACTTGTGAGTCCTTTTTTGTTTTTATGTTTTGCTGCTAAAATTACTGCTCTGTCTGATGGAAAACGTGAGCAACATTTGCTATCGATGACATTTTAATCTTTTTTTTTTTCTTTTAATCTTTTTATCTACACCTATGCTATAAATCCCCTATAAAATATCTGAAACAGCTAGCATAATGGCAACATTAAAACATGTCATAGTAACCATAATATCTTCCAAACGAGTATTATAATGTTGTAATAAATTACATAAAGCAACTCCTTTTTTAAAAAAAAGTACAATTGAAAGGTGGTTTCACTGCCCCTAAAAAAAAGAATTGCCCTTCGCACTCACGTCGCATCCCCCCATTTTTGTTCGATACTAGTATTGCAAAAATATATTGCTATATAGAGGATTCATATCATGGGGGTAGATAAAGACTTATGTGCAATTGTACATAATTAGGTTTTAAAACACTCATCCATAACTATTTTGACACTTGGCTACATTCGTGTTTTAGAACCTCTTATTACACAATTATTATAACTATTATAACGTTATTCCATATTTTGAGATTCGTATCACCGGAGTCGACCAAATTTGTAAATACTAGCTGACCCACGTAACCTCTTCTGTGTCTCCTGTTGTTATAACAAGCGTGAACAAAGTTATTTACCAAAAAAATAGGCTATAGTGAACTCACTCAAGGCTGCCATTCATCCAGAACTCACACAGATCATCACAGATTTTCTCGGCTTAGTCCTAATTTAGAGACGGTCAGGGGATAGTCCGGACGGAATTTCATTTACAAATCGGGTTTAGGCGAACGACCAAAAAAAAAAATTAAATCTAATGGAGTCTCTTTTAACTCTAAGATCTCCAAAAGAGTACAGGTAACTTCTGTTTTAAAGAAATAGACTGGGAGACTTCTTCTCAGCCACCAGAAGAAACGTCTGTTTGTTGCTTAATTTTCAAGGCTAAATTTTATAGTAGTGGAGCCCTAGAAGGAATTTCTGGATCTACTCTAGGAGTAGTATTTTACAACCTGCGAGTAGTACTCAACAGGTACTCCTTTACAAGACTTGAGCTCTACCGTTACTTCCTACCCCTATTCTAATCCTACCTAGCCTACCTACTCTAGCCGTTGCTATCGAAACAGCTAAGGCAGTCCATTAATTCGTTTAAAAAAAATTGATGGTCCGAAATACTCGAGCGTGTAAGATAAATTAAAAGTGTGTATATCAATAATCTGATGACTCGAACGTGACTTAAGGTAGTAGGGTATCACAAGTTGCAAATAAAGACATGACCTTAATGAACTATTAGTAATTCTATAATAACTTATATATAGAATTAACTTTAACCGTTACGCAGCACATGCAAAGAGAATAATTTTCCCCTGGTTTTGCAACATTTTCCATTATTCTGCTCCATTTGGTAACAGCGTGAATATATACATAGCCACATGCCTTCTTCGATAACATTACTATCAAATACTGAAATAATTTTTCAAATTGGATGAGCACTTCTTGAGTTTAGCGCTTTCAACCAGACGAAAAAACTCTTCAGCATGATAATATTTGTACAGATTAGCGCTACATTAGTGTTATGCGAAGTGCTCGTAAGAAGTTATTTAGAGGCATTGAGTTTCGAGTTCAATGTTTGTATGTCAATGCCAACATCGGATTACATAAACCAGGGTAAAACCCTTCTTGATTTACCATTGCTACTGTTTTGCGCTGGCGTCCGGAACGAGTAGATACTACATCTGCGAAGGACATCTACGCTGTAGGCTTGGGCGATGCAACTGTCTGCAGAAAGCGCCTATTCGTTGCTCACGAAGCATTAATTATATTTTATGTTTAAATTGTAAACAAGAAAGTATGACTTGTACGTACCAAATACGTTAATTCTATATCATTGAAATCTTGAGGTTAATTATTTTTGTAATGATGGCCGTACAATTTTCCTTTGCAATTATTGGTCCTTGCTAGTCTTGCAAAAACTAATTCTTATATAAACATTCATTATTCATTCATTTTCCACAAATACGCATGTAACCCACGTGAACTTTGTAAACTTCGATAAGTGAATTCTCTGCAATACCAGGCTCTCATAGTATCGAGATAGTAGACAAAAATTTTCGTAAAATCAAAAGAGTAAGTATTACATCGAAGGCTTAGAGTCTATTATGGTATACAAAGGAGCGGCGCTTTTGCTGGGAAGGTTCAAGTGGACATCGACATAAATGGCTACAATTTGGGTACTCTGGAATTGTTTTACGAATTTCTATGACTGTATAACATAAAATACATATTTTATTACATTCTCGTATTATAATGTATTATTACATGACTACATTATAGTATACCCTCTTTACTTTACTTTAATAAGTTAAGAGTCTGTGATTCTAAGTTTTATGTTATGTTTTTCGTTTCTAACGGAACTAGATAAACGTTGTCGTAAATGATGGCGTGGCTTAATATCTGTCCAGTGGGATGGGGAAAGCGGTGGAGGCAAAATAGTGGAGACCGGTGAAATGAGAGTTGATGAGGGCGTCTATTTTCATTTTTATTTATGGAATCGCGTGCAAACGAGCAGACGTATCGCCTGATGGTAAGCGATTACTGCCGCCCATGGACATCTGCAACACCCGAGGCGTCACTAGTGCATTGCGAGCCTTTGCGGGATAGGGAGGAGGACGGGGTTGGGGAGAGGGGTTGGGGAATGGGCCTCCGGTGTCCTCACTCACTCGGTGAAACACAGTGCAAGCGCTTTTTCACACCGGTTTTCTGTGAGGCCGTGGTATCACTCCGATCTGCGAAGCGAGGCTCTCCCACGGTTAATTAAAAGAGTAATTGTAATTTCGTTAATGTAGTTACAATAAAAAGGAAATGCTGGTAAAATAATACCAACACGCCTTGATTATTATGACATTTAATAATGTGTATAGAAATGATATAAACAAAAAGATAACTTGTAAAAAAACCCAGTCTCGCCACTCAGTTCTAATACCGTAAAAGAAAACCATGTGAGTTCCATGTAATACCAAGTCCATTATACAGATTGACTTGAACACCGCATTAAAACAGAATGTATCTCGCAGGTAACACATACTTTACTTTATTAAAGTAGAATGTTTAATGCGATTGGCATGTCAATACCTTTATTGGGCTTGGCATTACTTGGGTGTACTGTGACTTTTACTATTATGTGTATACATCACCGGCGTAGCTAGGTTTCGTTTCGGGGGTTTTAAGATAAGGAAATATATACTTTGCGTTTCTAATTACATATGAATTTATTACAAGTTAAAGTCAGCTATAAAAACAGAACTAGATTGATGTGAGTAATTTTGCAATTTGCAAAACCTATTACAAAGTTCAACGGACTTCAATCAGATAGTAAAAGAGAAGAAAAGCAAACGTAAGCAACTCTTTGACATTGTACTATTGTTACTTTGAATCATTTGGAACTGTCATACATTATAAATCGATCTAATTAAAAGATAAAGAAGCAAGTATACACGCCAAACAATTTTTTTTAGAGTAAAGCTTGCCGAAATCACTCTTCTCTGTGTAATGGCACGTATGACCACTATCCTTATTGCGTATGTGAGCAATGCAGCATGGTGACCCACACTATGATGGTCTACTAGGATGCTTTTTTACGCCACGCTTAAGACCCGGCATCATAACGGTTAGTTTAAGTGCCCATTACCCGCTTTTTTTATATCCTAGCTGCCAAAATGACGCTACTCTGTCTGATGGAAAGCATGAGCAGAATCTCAGAGTGATGGTTACTATCTTCAATGCGAATGGGGACAGTGCAGCCGGGATCATAATGGGAGGGAAACACGTGCGGTGGTAGTGAGTTCCAGGTTTTGACCCCTTGGCACAGGAAGGAAGAACCGAAACGATGCGTTGGAGAGCGTAGGTCTACCAATCTAAAGAGGTGACTTTGAAGGCCTGCATGTGATGTCCTGCAGAGAAAAAGAGAAGGCGCGACCAGTTGGAATAGCTCTTCAGAACACTTCCCACGTAAGGGCGATAAAGGACATGGAGGACTGCCATAGATGCGATATCTCTTCGCAGCTGCAGAGACTCGAGGAACTAGGTTGCTTCGGGACTACTGATGATGCGGACTATTCCCCGCTGCAACGGATCGAGAGCGTCAAAAAGATAGTGCGCGGATCCATCCGAAAAATGAGAACAGTACTCCACTCATGAACGAACCTAGGTCTTGTAAAGAAGGCAGATGCTCGGGCGAGAAGAACCATCTCACCTTGTTTAGTACACCTAATTTCAGCAAGGCAGCCTTAATTACGCTCTCAACGCAGGTTGAGATCACGGCGAAATCCGGTCTACAAAAACAAGTAATTGACTGATTATGCCACATACACCTATTAATGGAGGCTTAAAAATTTGTCATCACAAACGAAAGAGTTTGTAAGTTTCAATCAACACAACATTAAACACAAGAACAACGAGAATGGAAAAAGTCTGCTTGCTGACGCCATCTGTTGCTAACTCTCAACTTAGGTTAGTTACAATTTAACAACTTTTTAGTTACTAGTGGAAATTACTGAATAATTAATTCCCCCAAAAAATCGTAACTGATATGCATGGAGTTTACAATGCTTATTACTTGCTCTATAATGCTCTATTAATGCTCCCTACAGGGTATAACTTCTGTGAAAATCTAAAAATAGCGAAAAAATCGTAACGCAAGTACCAGGCAATCATAACAGATAAAGGTTACATTTGAAAGTTGTGCAAAATCAATAAAGTAAGCACTACCTGCGTTTCTTTTATAAGAAAATCAAATTCAAATTTGAATTCAAAATCATTTATTCAATTAAGACACTAAGTGACATTTATGAACGATAAAGTTAAGCTACAGATAAAAATCATAGATCGACAGAAACAGATGCCAGATGGACCCTTGTACTCTATTGTCAAGGTGAATTAGGTGAAAACACCAAAATTCACTGCCTGCCTGTGTCGATCCATAATTTCCAGTTTCCAAAATGCGTAGGGGCTTATGAGAAGAATACTGGCAAAGAAACTCATGGCCACTCTTTTTAAAAATCTGATTTTTAGGTACAATAGTTTTAGTTTTACATGAATGGTTAACTGTGTGCAAGCTGTTACCACCTGAAATTCGTTACATTAAAATGCTTAAAAAGCCAATGTTCTAACAAATAAAAACAAAAAACACTCAGTGATACCATTAAAAGTCTGAACATAAACATAGAAATCATTTATGGTGCACATTCAGTTGCAAAATCTACTGTTAAAAATAATTCGCGACTGGATTAAGAGGCTAAAGTTGCAGTTGTACTAACTAAATTAATAGTATTGGCTAAAGCATCGCTGACCAGACCCTTCAGTCACCCCAAGCAGCACCCGTTCACGAGTATGACGAATGGACCTGCCATCGACTCGCTCGCCATATCAGAGCGAAAGAAACGACCCGCCCCACAACGACACCGCAAGCAATGACATTTTAGTGAGCATGACAAACCCTAGTCGGGATACTGATAAAATCACTACAAATTATATTAATCACAATACATAAAACTTACAGTCTGTTTTGGTTCGAAAACGACTGGCGCTTTTACTACGGAGCTTCAAGCGAACATCAACGTTTACGATTTCTGGTATTGTTTTACAAATTCCTTTGATTTTGATTTCATGACAGAATATATTGATACATATAGAATTTGGGTACTGATTTATTTAATTGTTATACTTGGATAAACTTGAAACATGTGGTTGAAAGTTTTATGTCAAGAATTTCGATTTTAACAGAACTAGGTGAGAAGTGGGTTAAAAGGGTGTGAATCGATATGTTCAGTCGGAGGAGTGATGTTCGTTGCGCTGCGAGCGTATATTCTTATTATATTCATATATTCTTGTTGAAGCATGTTATTATTATAATGGCAACTGCATTACAAACCAAATGCGACGTATCTTCTATTGATTATTCAAGAGATTGAAATATTTATTCACTGCAACGTCTAAAATCATATTTAATGTGTATAAATGTATTAAGAAAAATAGCTATCTACTAATAAGAAGAATAATATTAATTAATTAGCGAACAGCCCCTGCTTCGCACGGGTGCAATGCTGATATTAAATACACTACAGAAAAACTAAGAACGTTGTATATAAAAACATAAGGGCCCGCTCCGGCGTCGCACGGGTATAACATATATAGCCTATGTCACTCACTCGATCGATACCGCACGCAGGTATAGATTGCTAAAATAAGATATTTTCTTTGTCATAGGAGCTTACCAAAGACTCTGCTCTGCCAGATGAAAGCATGAGTAGAATCCAAAAGTGTCCGAATATCATTAGCGCAGTATCTGATTAGTTTGGGATCAGCTAGCTACGTCCCTACATACAATTTCATTCTTACGTTACTTAATAACAGTTCCTCTGATTTAAAGTAATTTTTGGTTATAATAGGAACAGACAAAACTGCATTCATTTCGAAAATACTGAATACCTTTAAGGAAATAGGCCGCCGTAGTGTGGGTCACCATCCTGCATTGTCTGCTTTCGCAATGAGTATGGTGACCACTATTCTTAGATTGCTCTCATGCTTTTCATCACGTAGAGTACAGTCATTTTGGCAAGCCAATACGTAAATAGCATACATAAATGCTAATACAAATGTAATTGCCGACCACTTATCGAACCACATTACTTAGTCTCCCCCTTAGTTTTTTTTGTTGATAGCGACATCTATGTTAAACTGCTTCTACTAACAAACGGCTAATTATAATAGATGTCGCCTACGTCGCCTACTGACTGGGTGGTCAGACAAATCAATCAACTGAGCCTATTTTTGCCTAGGCTTGACTGTGTATGATAGAAGGAGGGTTAGGTGCTTTAAGTATATAAATGTCGTTGGTACAGAACATTGACAAGTTCTACAATTAAATTGTTCTTTATATGGATGTGGGTGGTTCTTCTTCTTTTGATGATATGGCAATCAGCCGGATCAGCTATTTCTGCCAATGTCAAGTAATTTCAGTCTTCGTCGTGATGGAATTAATGCTAAAAAATATAAAAAATGTGGATGACATGAAATGGGAACCGTCTTTCGCAAAAACAAAAAGCTATCTCCCATGATTTTTCTTTCCAACAACGATTGTTTACATTTCAAAAGAGCAATCATTTTTTGAATTTGTGTCGGCTAAATACATAGCAAAATAAAACTATCTCCTATGAAGTCTTGAGTTAAAGAGGTAGTATTAACCTAATGTTACGATATCTCAGCTATAATAATATCAAAGGTTATAGCTAGGTTGATTAGTGACTGGCCATTCTGGGGCTCTCAATAAAAGATTTTATTTTCAAATCTCAATGCAAATACAAAGTATAATCGATAGGCAGAAATCAGCATCAACAGATTTGGTTTGCTCAAATCTCAGGACCTCAATAGGCAAGGGGCAGGTATGGCAGTAGCACCTAGTAGCACTAATTGTACAATCACTATTACACTATATATCGGCCAGAATATGGATATCAACACCATCCAGTCCCATGCTAAGCAGGGCTTGTGTTTTAGTTACTACACAACTGATATAACTAAATATATCCTTTTTTATAAATACATAAATATTTTATATAGACAACACTCAAACTCCAGGATAAACATTTGCAGATCATACAAATATTTGATCCAACCCGGGAAGCTAACCCGATACCTCAAGCATAGCAGCCGCTTACTCTACCACTTGCGCCACTTAGGCAGTTAATAGAGATAATAGATGTTGTTTTTGAGATAATGTTTAACATTTTGAGTCACATGAGATATACACGCTCCAGTATCTTTTGATGTTAAAAGTTTGTTATTGGAATACCAAAATTAAACAAAGACATCCTCGGGTGCACTATTACTAACAAAGCAGATATTTTAAAATTCAAACTGTACAAGGTATATGACGTAGAATAAGAATATCCACTTGGCATTTTTGATATTTAAACCTAGGTAAGACAAGACAAGACTTAATTGTTGACAGTGCTGCCAACCTGACCGTTACAACCTTGTCTAACTTTAATACACAGTAATACTTGTAGGACTCACTGCTTCAAAATATTTTAGTGTCAATAGATCATACAAACTAGTGTCTGTGTTTGAAGTGAGTCAGAACATATGGACATATATGTTTATTGTTTATATTGAGTAGTTGACTAATGCCTGCAGGTAGTTTGTTATCCACTTTAGCTGTGATAATAAAGTTGACAGAATATACTCAATATAATTATCAGCACACATACAGTTTAGTTATTCTCTGGCAACTAACAAATATATTTTTTTAATTGACTTTAATTTATCCACATAGCATTATGGGACAATCTCTTAACTATTTTCCACATAAAAAAATCAATTCTTTGTCTGAAATATAAAACCTAATGATAAATTTAATTTATTTTGTATGAGTAAACAAGTAAATAAAAAGTTTTTTGTGCAAAAAAAATAAAAAGTTTACAGATTTTTTAAAACACATCTGACTTTACATCAAGAAGGCACCAGCTAAGATTTAAACAGTCAGAATAGATATAGATAGTATTGAAAAACGGTAAAGAAAAAGATGAAAATACTAGCAAAATCTCTTTGCAGGTTCCCTTATCAGAATAAAACGAATACAAATTGTATGATTAAGCTTTTATTTACTATTTCCAACATACTTTGCATTTATCCTGGTTTCATACAAGGTGAACATTTTCATCACTGTTCGTATCTCTTGTATCCAGAAGCAGCATTAAGAAACTCCATGAGTTACACTCTTAATCATTGAGATTTACAAAAAAGAGTTAAATTGAATTCTTAATCATTTCTGAATTCCATCTTCATTTATTCACCCAATGATTTGAGAGTATAATTTTGCAACAAATTTTTAACACTCCTCGAGGGCTTTCGGGGTTCTCTTCATTTGATGAGATGGCAACCAGACGAGGAAATTATGTCAAAAATCTGAATGTCTCCAAGAACCTTAAAAGAATATCATCATTAGGAGAAACATCATTTACATTTTTGTCTACCCAACCTCAAAATTATGACTTTGACTCACCATTTTCTGAAAGTGAACTCGACATGGTTCTTAATAGCGTCAAAGACTCGGCTCCTGGCATCTATGGCATCCCATACTCCTTTATGGTGAATGCCGGGCATAGAACTAGAGACTACTTTTTAAATATTTGTAATTATTGCTATTTTCATAGCTGGATTCCTGATAATTGGAAGATGCAGGTTATTATACCCCTATTAAAACCTGGAAAAAAATCAGATGATCCAAATAGTTTTAGACCAATCGCCCTTTCGTCAGTCTTGATTAAAATTCTTAAACACCTCATTAAAAATCGTCTTGAGTGGATCGTGGAATCGAGAAAATTGCTGCCCAATTCCCAATTTGGCTTTTGTAAGGGTCTCAGTACCATGGACAGTGTTGGAACTTTGGTTTCGGACATCCGGCTTTCTTTGTCCCAAAATTCATCCGTCGTCACTGCTTTTCTTGATATTTCATCAGCATATGACAGTGTTCTTCTTCCTACTCTTTGGCACAAATTGCACAATCTAAGCCTGCCGTTTAAGATGTTACAATGTATGTGTGCAATGTTTTCATCTCGA
>PKRV01000984.1:366387-387308 GCA_003709505.1 Hyphantria cunea | reverse complement strand
TTCAACGCATTGGTTGAAGAGCAATGGAAGGATTTCAAAAAATTTTTTACTGATGCGTCCAAATTATATAACGAAGGCCCTGTGGGTGCTTCAGTTTAGTACCAGGACTCCAGGATTATCCTGAAATTTAGATGTCCCAAAGAGTCATCCGTATTTACGGGCGAGTGTGTGGCTATTTTGGAAGCATGTCTCTTCATAAAATCTCACAATATTAACAAGGCCGTAATGTTTACCGACTCTCTTAGCTGCCTCAAAGCGTTATTGCGAAATCCTTTTAAGAAATCGTCTCAATCTTCTTTGATTCTAGAAATTAAAAATATCTTATTTAGCACAAGGAGCTCAAATGTAATTCAATTAGTATGGATCCCTAGCCATATTGGCATCAGAGGTAATGAATGTGCAGACTCACTGGCAAAAAATGCCACCTTTTCTGAAACTGCGGACCTCAAACATTTCATTCACTATAACTACGACCGTCTGAGGCTTCCCAAAAAAAAAACTACTGGCAGACTGGCAGTTAGAGTGGAACGCCTCCTCTAAAAAGAAAGGCAATCATCTTTATGCCATTCAGCCATCTGTTACATCATAACCCTGGTTCTTTAAGTACAAAAAGGTGTCTAAATCTATCTTTTCAACAATTTGTAGGCTTCGTATTGGTCACTGTTGCTCTCCCATTTTCCTGCGTAAAATTCGGGTCAGGGACTCATCAATATGCGAATGTGGATTAGACGAAGGCAGTTTGGACCACATATTTTTTAATTGCAAGAAAAACAATCCATCTTTGGACTTATATGGCTTTTTAAGAAACTTGAAGATCCCCACCCCTATTAATTTCTCTTCTCTTGTAACCTATTCATACGTTGTAATTCCATTGAACTTTAATCAGTTTTCCTTCTTCCTTCTTCACTTTGCTATCTTTGTATTTTTTTTTTTAACACAAGTCTCTTACATTCATATGTCATTGGCAGAATTGTTGACATCGGCACAGATTGCCATATCCAAAAAAAAAAATCCTTAAAAGACAACGTCAACCGTGCATTGTGCAGACCAGGCATTAATAATTCATATCACTAACAATGTTGCCATTTTATAAAGTAGATAAATTAAAAAAAAACGTCTCGTGACGACCGACAGAACTAGAAGCTAGTTGAACTATTTAATATTGAATTTGTATAACTTGATAAAAGCTTAGGCGATCTCTAAAGTTTTTGTATATGTCTATGATAATATAAGATTATTTTTAATCTTTTATTGACTATAAAATATATTGTAACCACCCAAAATACGGCTAGCGCCGTGGTTTAGACTATGAGTGGCCTCTGCCTCTGCATGCCTACTGCTGTCGAATGCATGATAGAATAGGAAGCCAGGCAGACTGGCGCCATAACGCGTTACGCAATGAAGCGGTTTACCCTTTTTTTACGTGTTGAAACCCCTTGCGGCCTTCAGCCTACCGGGGTTTGCGGCGGGCGGTGTGTCGGAATCGAACCGACTAAAATCACACAGTGTGCCACTCTGCGCCTGAGACGGGCGGGATCCGGGAACCGCTTTCTTACGCCGTCCGGACCCAAAATATACTGAGAACTAGTTCAACCTTCGGATTCAGTTCACCCTCGGGATACCGGAGGTCCAATGCCAGTCACTCCGAGTAAAAATTGATATACTGGTGAAACCGGTTGAACTAGTAGCAGAAGCGGTTTTTTTTTAATTTGCCCCTCCTATATGAAGTTATCACTACAAACATAATTTACAAACCAATAACCCCTTCGAGCATTAGGACAGATTATAACATTTACGGTTTTGCTCTCATTTACTGACTGACTGCCTCGGTGGCGCAGTGGTAGCGTACGCGACTGCTGTCCATGAGGTCTTGGGTTCGAATCCTGGGTCGGACCAAATGTTTGTATAATCTGCAAATATTTGTTTCGGAGTTTGGGTGTTTTCTATGTATAATATGTATGTATTTACAAAAAAAAATGTATTTATGTATTCATATCAGTTATCTTGTACTCATAATACAAGCTCTGCTTAGTTCGGAACAGGATGGCGTTGAGTGTTAGATGTCCAAAATATTTATTTATTTATTATTATTAATTATTTATTTACATTATCTATCTGTTCTTGTTCGCGCTCTGTGTGCCTCGGTGGAAGACCACCAACACTAGACCTAGTCTGAAATTGCCCGTGATAGCGCAATCGCTGTGTTGCACCTAACATTGTCCTAGTCGAAAGCGTAGGTAGATTAGGAAATTGTCGTGTATACTCGCGGCAGGCTTCGCGAACATTATCACCACACCTAGCCAGCACTCGCACCATCTCAGTGTACTTGATATTTGTGTACGTATACGGCATCGCAGTACTGTTTATCGTAGGCACTCACTTATCGAAATTACTCGGAAACGGGAGCGAGTAGTGCAAGCGTTTCCAATAGATCGTAACGTACGACTGATGACTGAGCCAATTTATTAATTTCTTTTGTGTTCCGCCGCCGCGTATCCCCGCAACACCGTGCCTCTCAACACGTACCGATATTTTGCCTACGCAAGGTACATAGCATAGAGTAATGCGAATTCAGAGGCAATAAATAAATGTGGTATGGATAAACTTACATTTTTAAAACTGCTAATTAAAAAAGTCATAGAACATGTATGATCATTAACCCTGTGTAAGCAGATCACAAAAGCGCGTAAATTCTTCTTACGTAATATATATTTACGTAATAATTCTAAAGCAAGAGTTAGAAACTTTAAAAAATAAAATATTCAAACGTTAAGCGGACATTACTGTAGATATAATTTTGAATGTTAAACCGGAGAGATGTAATTATTTTCATGCCATAATTGAAACATGGATTGAAAAATATTGCTTTTGGAGTAAAGTGTTATAGCCTCATTTTATACAAATCAATACATCATATTCAACATAAGTAATATTATAATGGTGTAAAATAAAGTTCATTTTGTAATCTGCTCTCTTAGCATTAACAGAACGTTTTCACTTTGACGTTAACTTTGAAGAATGTGTCAGTGTGTGCAAAGTGTTGTTTTGTCAATCACTTTCAATGTCACATATCTATCTACTAATTATATAAAATTTAGTTTGTGTTTTTGTGTTTGTGCTCAAAAGTAAACTTGAATAAAAGTTTACTGAGAACTTTCTTTGCGACTGTTAGTGTGCTTCAAACTTTGTTTTGAGACTCGAAAGTGTTAAAAATTTTACAAATCGAGACGTTCTTGAAATTTCCATGCTTTTTTTTAAGGAATGGCAGATTTTCCACACAAACCTAGTACTTCGAAGTGTGACCAGTAAGTATAAACAATTCACTTGCTGTTCTTTATTTTGTAAATATTTACACTTCCGCACATAATAAAAAAAAAATTCTTTTTTAGTCTTTAGTTGTTTTGGTTTTTTTGATTATTCCAATTTCAAAACTTTAAATAATATTTGAATGTAAAAAATAAATAGAGAGAGTCCATGGTTTGTATTTAATTAATGTGACTGCATAACTTTTGGGAACTGTTTAAGAACTACAGTCATTTATAATTATTTAGCAAATGGTTATTTAATAAATAAAACAAAATATTTTTAACAAACAGTAAATAGCAATAATCTGTTGACAACAGTGAGCTGTCAAAATATATCTAGGTAAATTATAATTTGACATTGTTTTAGAATTAGAAACACTAGAAACTTTATAAGACCAACATGTTTTAGTGTAAACTAGACAAGACACTTATGAGAAAGAACTATTTTCTACATTTTGGTTAATTACAAAATATTGGAAGTGCATCAATTCACCATAAAAAAAGAGTAGTTATTGTACTAGCCACATGTATAAAGTAAATGAATTTTTTGTCATACCAGACACTTATGTCTTCAATATTTATATATATATATATATTATTAAATAAGGGGCAACCAAGCAGATACATCTCTGAATGGTAAGCAATGTCTGCTACCTATGGACACCTGCAACACCAGAGGCATAACAATTGTGTTGCTGGCCTTTGGGGGATGGGGAGGGGGAGAGATTAGGGTATAGGTCTTTGGTATTTTCACTCAGTTGGTGAAACAGGGAGCAAGAGCATGGCTGTCCCACACAATACCAACCTTATATAATTTATACTCTTTATTGTCAGCCCTTGGTGGAACTTGTTAATATACAGTCTTGAAATTCACTGGAAACTCACTTGTATTCCTATTCCACTATTTATTGACCTTACAATATTTTAACTCGATGAAATCACTGTATGGCATTTACAAAGGTTATTGGTTATTTTAAATTATTCATGCACAACAACGGTAAGTACATATAAACAACAGTGTCTTAGTGTAAAAAAGTAGTTAAGTGATTTGGAGGATGTTTATAGCTGGCAAGTGTAGTCCACAAGAAAAAAATTAAAGTTACCTAACTAACTAGTATTGATTAGACTTAATACGAATAAAACTAACAAATAAGATAGGTTTAGAACCATATTTATAGGAACAAGATTTAAATAAATAAATAAAATTGTAAAAAAATTCCATGAAAATGGGGAATATTTGATGTCTGGAAATCCACCTACACTACTTGTTTTATGGACAGTATAAAATTAAATAAAATAAACTACATCATAAAATTTATAAATTAAATTAAAAGTAAAACATTATTAAATTCAAATCAAAACATTTTTTTCTGTTAGGTGTTTTGGATGTTATACTTTTAATAAGTTTTAGAAGTGATGAAATATTATATTGTGTAAAATAGAACTAAGACATCATTGTAATTGTGAGAAATTATTTTTTAATATTAGAAGAAATATTAGTGTTTTTTTTGGCTAAAGGGAACTATGGTGTATAATACTCAAATTGAATCGGCTTATAGATTATAGGTTACCTATTGACAGAACTTAAATGCTTAACGATTTAACTAAGAAGCTTGGAGCTTGTTTTGTGGTACTGTGCCAGCTGTGGGAACTGTAAATCAAAGCAAGTTATATGGAAAGATAATAAGATATCTCAAATCATCATAATATTAAATTGTAACCTCCATATTCATATATGTAATTTCACTTTAAGCGGTTTTGCTTAACATGATAACTGAGTCTCGTATGTAGCCTGTATGGACAGGTCAACTACAAATTTTGACCTTTTCTTAAAAAGGCCTACCCAGATCTTTTACTGTACTTGCATAGTTTTTGTTCAATCAATATTTACAGGGTATTAGCCGCACCTGCTTCAAACTGAAAAGGCAATATTTTCTATCTTTATGATGGTACTTGAAGTGTTATGTGTATAGTTTTCTTTGCAAGAAAAGTGAAACTTAAATATAGGCCATTAGATGCCAAATGAAATGAAATAAAAAAGGATTTAAATACTGTCTTAATCTAGAAGATTCTTAATGCTGCTATGAATAATTTTCAATGAAGTTTCAGGCTGACACTAATTTATTTCAGAGTTTTTTTTTCTTGTAAAACTATATTAATAAAATTCACAGGTCTTAGTAATATTATTTTGCATACCTCTGAATACTGACAACCTGGCTGCGTTAAAAACACGTTAGAATATAATGAACTGACGGTTTATAGTTTGATAGAAGTACTAAAACACATTTAATGTGTTTAACACCCAAATATACTTATACTGTAATGAAATGAAATAAATGAACATAAATAACAATATCTAGACTTAATAAAAATACAATCCAATAATCTCTTCATATAAACGTAATTGTTTCCTATTATAAATATGTCCAATAGTATGTGCTATTTATAAGAAGACAAATTCATTTTAAATCAATAGCAATATTTAACATACATCTTTAGATCGTATATAATGAAGTCACAAGATGGGTGGGCCAAGATGGGTGGGTGTAGGGTTTGTTTCTAATTGTCCTTCTCCAGAAGAAGAAGCATCACTGCAGACAGTGATGCTTCTTCTTCTTTTGATGATATAGCAACCAGCCGGATCAGCTATTTCTGCCAATGTCAAGTATTAAAAGTCTTCAATTCTAAGTCTTCGAGTCTTCAAGTCTTCGTCGTGATGGAATTAATGATAACAAACATAAAAAATGTGGATGACATGGGAAGAGGACCATCTTTCGTAAAAACAAAAAACGATTCTGAAGGGATGGTGTCCTGCGTTGTTCTACATCATTATTGTCATATACATCACTCCTAGGTTGCCTTGTAGAGAAAACGATAGGCATTAATTTAGACTGCCAGCGCACAAATGAGCGTGAAGTTCATAAATATTTCAAAATCTTATGTTTTGTAATAATCCGTTATGGTGCCAAGCTATGCCATGCCATGACTCATTTACTGATTATTGTTAAACAATTGTAATAAAAAAAGTAACCATCGAGTAATATTATATTAAAAACGATAAAAAAATCGAGAGATAAATATAAAGAAATATTTCCGGTGACGGATTTGACCTCTTTCGGTAAAGAAATGTAATGGTGGCCAAGAAATATAGTCTCGTCCAGTTTCGGTTTCGGTCAATTATGAAATACGGTATTCGTCTTTCGGCTATCTTCAGGTGAGTAAATGGTGGCCAGACCGCCGGAGAGAATTTTTACTACTGAATCATCTGATAGTATTCGTAATCAGAAACAGTAAAGAAGTTAGAAGATGAATTAAATTTATATGTCCGAACCATTACTGAAAACATTGTAATAGCAGTCTATATCTCATCATAATGAAAGCTGACGGTTCATTATTTCAGTCCATCAGTCCAGTCTATTCAAATGTATTATCAACATGTCCGAGGACTGCGAACAAAGAATGTGTTAGCGTCAAATTATGACTTATTAGCAATTACTGTGTTTGGAATAAATGGGTCTATAAAAGATGGTGAATTTATTGCAGCCGTATATAAAATATTCGTTGGGACCGGGTTAACGGAAGAAAACAAGGAGACGTATTCGTAGCTGTATCCTCTCGATTTATAATTAATCGAGTCCGGATTGACGACAATGTAGATGCAGTCATATTTTAATTTTGTTTGCAACGGTTAGCTAGATTGAATTGTGTCTCAGATCTGAGACCCGAGTGTTGTGTATATTTTGTTATTTTTATGTGCGTATAATCCACCAAAATTTAATAGGCATGATGACTAATTCTGAAAAACTGTTTAATGATATTCGAAAGTATCTCCTATTGTCAAAAACATTTATATATCTACAAAACATAAACTTTTTATAAGAAAAAACTGCGATTAATTTATTGAATTTAAAGTTCACGCCAAAACGCACGGTGGTTTCATGGCGTTTGTTTGTGACAGACGCGATGTTACAATATTGCAATCAGTGTCAAGCTCAAAAAAAAAGTAAAGTGATCGTCGAATATATACAATGTGATCTTTATACATACGTGACGTAATTAGCTCTGCTTGGTATTCAACTTAACATGGCGGATTGCTGTATTTTATATTTTTATCTTTGATAATTAACTATTAATCTCGCTCTAAATATGAAAATAAAAACGATTTTTACACTCTATGAACCCCGCTTCAACAGATAAAGAACTTCATAATTTTAGTTGTAAGTAAATGGATAGGTTACCTTTTCGGGCATAAGTCAGGGGTCAAACCTGGGTCCGTTGGAATTCATTTTATGGCATTTGCCGGATGACCTCAAGGTGTAGCTATCGATAGCGGACGCATCGGACGGGGAGAAATTTCAAGGGGATATCAATCGGATAGTGCAGTGGAGTTCTACTAATTAGCTCTACTTTAACACAGCTAAGTGCGCGGTCATTAGTTTTACCCGCGCTAAGACTCCGCTGCATTACACATACAAATTGAATGAGGCATTGATACTACGCTTAGATTCTACACGTCACTTGGGAGCGGAAATGTTACTGAGATAATTTTTCGTAAGCACCGTTAAGCGCAATTTAGGGTTCACTTTAAGAACTTGTAAAAAAATTTAAAACACCGTAGCAGTTAGACTATATACAAAGTACTCGTCCGGAGTCATCTCGAATCCACGACCTTGATTTGGAGTCACTATGAGGCGTAGAATAGCCTCATGGTGGAATAGATACAGAACAATTTCGCGCGATTTTTACATCTCAAAAAATATGGAGTTTACCCTTTGTACCTGCTGAAGTACCCCGGTTTGTTTGTACTCTGCCTGGTGGGCTACGTGCGGCTGGGCTTGCTACGGCACCACGGGCCGTGCTGGCGTGCCCGCGACTGTGTGACCCCAGCGGACGCGTGGGCGCTCATGTCGCCCAGTCGCACTCAGCGTCCCGGTGGCGAGAATTTGCCTCTTTGTCGGATTGTTAATGTTAAGGATATGAAAATAAACATGTCTAACTGCAGTTTGCCGAAATTCACAAAAATAGCATTATTTTTGAAATAAACAAATATATAACACAAAAACAAAACAAATATTTATACTTATCTGTTAAAATTCAAGTTTTTTTTTATTTTGTATAATTAGTTATAAGCTTGCAATATTCCTTGGGAATTTATCTTGTTATAATATTGAAAAGTGTCTTAATAAATAAAATACATAATGTTATTCATAAAAGTAATCGAATGAGATAGATATGTAAATAGATACTAAAATAATAAAAAAAATGCTTAATTGATGGACGAAATATAAACTGTAATGTTATCCAAACCTGATGAGCTAATTTGTTTTTTTTAATATTTGAATGTGACCTTGACGCGTTGCAAAACGTAATATATTATATTTAAAAAAAATACTTTGTTTTTATATTGTTTCCTCTATACCATTGTCTCAGTGCTTAGTTGTACAAGCAAGTGGATATTTTATTTAGTTACCTAATTGTCACGTTTTTATGACACAGACACCCTTGAGACTGCGGACGGAGCATTATCTCAGTGGTGTACCGACGTGGTTGAATATGCTCAACTGTTTAATAGCAGAAGAAAAAAACTGAAAGAGATTGTACTAAAAGAAAAATAAAATAAAAATAAAAAGGCTTTATTGTTGATCTTTTTTTTAAATAACAAAAGTTTGGAATGTTTGCCTAAAAACTTAACACTACTATCAAAATTTACTAACTAATGTACTATATACACTGTTTTATTATTTAATTCATGTTTTATATGTTTTGTTTCGTTATAATTTGGCAAACGGTAGTTACTCCTCAACTTGTCTTCCGACAAAGGCCTCCTCTAAAGATCGCCATCCACATCTATCCCTTGCCATTCGAGTCCGTGTTGGACCCGCAATTTTTCTGATATCACCTTCCCATCTCTTAGTAGCTTGTCTTCTTCTATTTATTTTGCAGTCTAGTGGGCACCATTATGTTATAAGTCTTGTCCATTTTGCTTCCTTTCTCTTATCATATGTCCAGTCCATCTCCACTTTAGTTGTTTATAAGTTATGTATGTATTCTTGAATTTAGTTTTACTCTTAATGTTTTTTAACGTTTCTCTTTTAACAACTATCACACTTTTATCAATTCCTTTTGACAAACTTTTATTTTGTTTGTGAGTTGTTCCGTTAGGGCCCAAGTTCACCCGTATAGCAAGCATGGCAGAATAAACATATTATATACCTTTCTTTTTTCTTTCATTGGTATTTCTTTGTTCTTCATAACTTCGCTAAGTGACCAATATCGTTTTCAGGGACACCTGGAAATAAAAACAAAGTATAGTGTAAATATTTGTCAATAATGATGTCAATTTATCATATTCATGGCCCTATGTTTAATCGTCGTAGAATCTATATCATTGATCTTTGTGACATGTCTGGGACAATAAACGGTAATAATATGCTGTTCTTTATTAATATCTAGTCTCATAAATAATAAATACTATATCTGTCTCTTTCATTTACAATAAAATATAATAATGAAGTTGAGTTTTATTAAGAGCTCGTTTATATATTTTTGTAGCAGTAAGTACTATAGTGTCTCATCAATTGGTACAAATACACCGAGTTATCTCTATGACATATTCTTAGGTGAGCAATGAAAGTATTATTATATATATATAGTGACGGGCCGTTTATATTTGCACACGAAAACGGACTTGCTATTTCAATGCTGTTAATAGGGAAAATGCATAAAAAAATTATTTGTCTCAAATATTTTTTTCTACATTCTTTTTAGTCTTTTCAATATAATCTAGTGTATATAATAATAGTCTTTCAATATTTTTTTTATTAAGTGAGTATTCAAATCCACAAAATATTAAACAAAAAGTGAAAATTAAGGGAGGCACATTCAAACTTACAAAACGCGTCACTTTTGGTCGAAACTAAATGTGACTCTTCATCAAAATCATCGGAGTTGAAATTCAATCTGGGTTAGTAGTGTTTATGAGGCGGTGGTGTCCTTCTGCGAAACCGTCATCTCGCAGAAGGAGGCTGCGGAAAGGGAGAGGGAGATCCTGACCTCTCTCTCAGTCCGCAGAAGGCGCACCGGGCGTCGGAGGAGGGGGCATACGCTGACCTCCAACGGCCTCCCTAACTGAGTCCAGGGGCGGTGGACTTGGGGATGTTCGTCGCCCCCAACCAACCGGACCCGAGGTGGCGGCGCTTAGTGTTCCTGTGCGCCCCTCTTTGAAGTCTCGAGGAGAATCAAATACCTCACTCCTCTCGCTGACGAGATGTGGTCCGCAGCAGCGGGCCGGTACCAGTCGGGGATTGTGGATGCCTTTTAAGTTCCCGTGGGGGGTTTTAGTCAGTAAAAGTCTGACAGACCCCTTCGCTCTCTCCCCAGAGCGGAGGACATCCCTGAGGATTTACCCCCGTTAAAAAAAAAAGTAGTGATTATGAGAAAAATTATCTTCATCCATGATTTTTATAGCAATTAAAACTGTAAATAAGTATAAAGTAACTAAAACACTAAAAAGTAAACAAACGCAAAATGGCAGCGTTTGAATAGTTCAAATTTAGTCAGTATTTCAAATTTCACTTTGAAATTAGTCCGACTATTTTCAAGCCTATTTATATTATTTTCTATGTTATAGAGACGTAAATTATTAGATTAAGAAATAAAGAAAACATGCATATTCCCTATTGTCTTTGGTACGACACTTGTTTGTCACTTAATAGGCTGATCTAAACAAAACTTTCAGAACTGTCTATCAATTTAGACTAGATGATAATAAAACTATACAATCGGATCGTTTTTTGTTTTTGCGAAAGACGGTCCACATTTCATGTTATCCACATTTTTTATAATTATTATCATTAACTCCATCACGACGAAGACTTGAAGACTCGAAGACTTAGAATTGAAGACTCGAAATACTTGACATTGGCAGAAATAGCTGATCCGGCTGATTGCCATATCATCAAAAGAAGAAGAAGAACTATACAATCAAAGCTTATGAATACTTCTCATTTATTCATGTCAAAGAATCTTTGTTCTTTCTATGCAACCAAAGGCGCCGTTTCCGTGGGCGGTCGGGGGCTCGAGCACCCATTAGTAATAAACAGATCAGTGATCGCCTTTTAGAGATAGGCGCTTTTCCATAACCTTACGACCCGTTTAGCGCAGTGGTTTAGAGCGCCGGTTGAGACGCTCCTTGCGATCGATTCCCGCACTCACACAAATGTTCGTTGATGAAACAGATATTAGTGTTGGAACTGAGTGTTTGTGGTATCATCCTTGTTCATGGTTTCCATAGCATAAGGGAAAACCCCTTTATTTATTCTTCCGTCGATCGGTGTGCATTTCCCTTCTCACACTTCACTTTTTCGAGACATCCAATAAGCATACGTACCCATGAGTACTTCTAAAAGCCGGCACCACTGTTTGTATTATATCTTAAGCTGTTGTAACAGCGTACATTCTTGCTCAGTTATAAGTTGATGTAGTTTCTCGATTCTTTGCGATCTTTATTTGTCTCCATGTAAAATGTTTTGGTTTTCATTAGAGCAGGAATTATGTACAAAATATTTAGACATTGAGCAGAATGTATTGATAAAAGTCTTTAGATATTATGTTGTGTGTTTAATGTCAGAATTTTTATTTTATTTTATTATGCACATGTATGGCGACCCATGTATTTAGTGTTGAAAAGCACTATTCGTTAAAGTGTGTCCCTCGCAACAACCGACATTAAAACAATAAGCATGTCACGGTCTATGATTCGATAATTTTGTGGTTTAGGATTGCTGAACAATTTAGTCTCGTGACTTGTAATTATGATGGATGACCCTGCAAAGGGATTTCCATTGTTTCTTTTCCGCCAGCCAACAAAAGATCAGGGTAAATTGCTGTAAAGAATTTGCAATAAGATGCTAGGAAATGCCGCACGATCAGATGTATCGGACTTATGCGGCTAGAGCTAAGTGGTGATATTGCCTTATTTCGTGCTTTCTGTCTGATTGATATATATAGATTCCATATTAGATTCTGTGAAGCGACTGCCTGTTGAAAAGCCGACAACTTCGCTCTAGTTCGCGGTATTTTACGCCTGAACATGAATGCCGTAGAATGTAAAAGCAATAATAAATGAATTACATAAACGTCAAATCAATAAAGTGTAAATATCAATCTATGTTAATATTATAAAGGAGCAAAGCTTCTATCTTTGTATAGTTGTAGGGGGTAATCTTCTGAAGTGCTGATCCGTTCTTGAAAGTTCTTTTACTAACAGAAAGTCATATTACCTATGATTGAACAATATAATTAGTTAAAAATAATAGTATTTGTAAATCCATTCGAAGAAAGCGGGCGATTAACGCCCAACGAAGTAGGCACAGATCGGCTAGTACCTACAATATAATTAGAAGGTTTTACGTAATTGAAAAAAGTCGAATGAGATAAATATCTGGATCTCTGTAATGTATATATGTTGTTATTTATAACATTTTATATGAATCTACAACATATTTATAGTTATGACTGTACCATTTACAAGAACACAATTGAACCGTTTGTGACTCCTCTTGTTCCAAAGTCCTCAGTCCATCTGTCGTGGCTGACCAACAGAAACAGAAACAAAATAATATAATTTGTCTTCTACAAGCAAATAGTAAGTGACTGCCAACAAACCAATTGACTCTATTGGATAAATCAGGTGTTCAATTACTCATCCCATGTACGCGTCACTTCCGCACTAGTGAGTCTTTTATTCTCTGTATGAAGAAAGGTCAGTAGTCGATATTTCGACACAGTTTTTCCCTTTAAATAAATAAATAAATATTTCGGACATCTAAACACACAACGCCATCTAGTCCCAAACTAAGCTGAGCTTGTATTATGGGTACCGGACAACTGATATGAATACATAAATACATTTTATTTTGTAAATACATACATATTATACATAGAAAACACCCAAACTCCGAAACAAATATTTGCAGATTATACAAACATTTGGTCCGACCCAGGATTCGAACCCGAGACCTCATGGACAGCAGTCGCGTACGCTACCACTGCGCCACCGAGGCAGTCAAATGTCTTTGGAATGAATTGGACCAGTAATAGCGAAAGAGGACACTTATGACTTACTGTACCTATAGACAACATTATCATAAAATAAAGATGGACGTCATATATGTCGATTTTATAGTCGGTCGAATATTACTGACTATAAAATCGGTAGTATACGATCGTAGAAGAGCACCGCACTGATTAGCAGTCCGCTGGTAGATCGCGACCATTCAATTCAAAGGTATTCGTGTAGCCCATCAAACTATTTTATCAGTCTATACTGAATCGTATAATATGCGCACTCTCGTACATCTTCATACTGATTAAGAAACCGACCAAATTATCGGCTGTTTGAAAGTCCGCAGTCTCTTGAAATCAGATTGCATATTTTGGCCTACGCTAGCCGTTTGGGCCTTGTTCCAAGTTTTCCTTTTGCTTACATTACTGTCCTGAAGAGTTAGCTCCCTTAATTGGCTTTTGTTACATTCACTTGATCAATAATGGTGTAGACACTCCGTACCTGAGTGCGTCATCGTACAGGCGAAGAGAAAAGTTTCAACAATTGTACTGGTCTGATAGACGCACTCTTCTTCGGCGTTAAAAAATTAATATGTGCAGACGCTTAGTGGATAGTGGTATTTTCTCTGAGGAAGTTTTGCAATAGTACTTTGTATGGTCAAATACAAGGGAACCATTACAGACTTAACTAGTAACATTTTATGATACGTAATCATTTTCGAACTTTCGAGCTATAATCATTTTTCCAGCACTTGATGACAGTGGAAAATACCATTGTTAGCGTCATAGTACACTATTCAAAGGTTTTCATTCTGATGTACCTATTTTAAATATTGACAATAAGACTTAAGAAACAGTGGTCTGGTTAGCAGTTGACAAGCAGCCTGCAATAAGAAGTATGGAAGACTACGCAATTTAAAAAGATATGAATCATGAAATCATTAAATTTAGCAAGATATAAATATTGCTAATGTGACGTAAGGAATAACAGTGAGGCAAATAAAAATTCTTGGATTTCTGATTTTGATGCCAATCGACGAAAAAAAACTTCCTCAAAATCTTCTTGGGAAAAGGAGTCATAAATAGGCAAATCACCCACATATACGTCCGTATTTTGACGGAGTAAAACTACCACCAAGAGCCACCACTGGTATTCATCATGTGGATGTAGTAAAAGTCAAATAAGACACCATATTAGGCAGGTTAACAGCACATACAGTAGGAAAACTTGAAAGAATCTCTACACCCGTATGGTGAGCATGGCCAAAACCCTTCTAAGGAAAGGTCTACGTTCTCACAAAATATAGAAGTGTGGCGGACCAACGGTCGGACATCCTTCAATCAACATCATTGCAGCATGCTGTGACCTTAAAGGCTGCTGAGTTTCTGGGATGATCTAGGATGGTTGGAGTAGGAAGCTGACAAACTCACGTACAACGACCCAAGCATGAGGCTAAGTGCGGAAATGAACCGCTTAAACAAACAAACAGAGGTATACTAGGCCAAAACCCACACACGCTGGCCAGACGAGTCGGTATAGGTTTGTTTTAAGTTTTTCTTCTCTTTGCAGTGCTGTTGTCCTGCGTACTTAGCTCCCTTATTCGTCACTTATATATTCAGTGTCTAACAAGACTGTGACTAAGTGCATGACGAGAGGTACAGTGAAGTATAAAATACAAATACAGTTATTTGAAAAAAAAAAACTACTACTTGGTGACACACAGTAACTATTTTAGTTTAGATTATTTAGTTTTTAAGGTTATTGTAACCTGCTGCGCTGTTAGATAATAATCATTAAAATTAAAGAAACAACATAATTTGTTAAATGCATGTTTATTGAACTATTAATTTGTATTGCTACTAGAAGAATCAAATTATGATTTTTCGGATTCGATGCTTTTACCAAGATGAATTATTAATTTATATTACATGTCAAAATGTCGATAGCATGCTTCTCCACGCCACTTCTCTTCATCAATTTGAGTTAAACGTTCATTTATTAGTTTCATTATTACCGTCACATCTTGTTCGATATAATGCGAAACAATATAATTTTTTTAAAAATCCCAACCCATGTTCTTTAGTTTAGTTCACGATGTAAGATAAGAGAAGAACTTTTATACCATATGGCTGAAGTATATCATCAATCTTAAAAGAAGTGTTGTTATATTTTTTTGTTTTTATTAAATCATACAGTTCTATTTTTTCATATGTGCATTATAAGCAATGTTTTTTTTTTGTCAACCATCTTTGCCCTTTCGACAGGTTTTTCTTTAACGGCGATCCATCTCTACTATCCCATCCTTTGTTTTGCATATGATTGTTTAGGATATAGCTCTGATCTGGACATACGATATGTCGATTTTCTTAACGGTATTTGAGTAAATTTTTAAGGTAATAAAATCGTAGATTTTAAATGTCATGTCGCTTCATAATTACACGTCTGTCATCTACAGTTTTCGCCAGTTGTATCCCAACTTTAGCCAAACAGTACGCAGAGTCGAAATACTTCCATACCATAGTTTAATAATAAGTTTTTCTTAAAATATTCTTTTCAACTTTAGTAAGTAAGATTGATGTTCTAATGATAATTTTGATCAGTTGAACGTATAACATCGACGTTAAAGTTGTCTTATTCCAACTTCTTTGCACGTTTTTGTGCGGAGATTTTATAACAAGCCAGTAAGTACAGCTACTGCATGTATATGTATTTAATAACAACATTAAAAAAGAAATTTAATGTTGTTATAATTGATAAGCGGATTTAAAGATAACAAATAGCTGCATGCACTAAATTGATAACAATAATGCAGCAATAAAATGAAAACATTCATTCTAAGTGAATGCGGTAACTTTTATTATATTTATACATAAATCCTTTGGTTAGTTTTTAAAGAACTTGTAGACTTTAAATGAGAATGGGCATCAGTATATTATAAGATATATATATATATATATATTTTCCAATAATCCCTATTCCTTACAATTTTATTTGTTATAATATATCACAATTCACTTGGTACATGTAAATGAGACTGAAATCAACATGTTCCTCGTAAGATCGGAGTTCAATTTTATGACAAATCATTTGGATTGAAATATTCCAGCTTTGTTTCAAACTTTATTAGTTTTAGATGGAACAAGAAGAGAAAATGAATCGGACAGTTAAACACTTTATTAATAATGTGGAGACGCCTATCAAATACTAAAAGAATTAGCGAAAGGAAATAGGGATTCAGTTTTATGTATATAGATTTAGTGAAGGTTTAGAGGAGAGGCGAAAACTGATTCTTACGATCTGTTGACTGTCCTAGTGGTTCTGAGCAAGGCAACATCGCCGGATCCTCATTTTTTTTCTTTTATTTTAAATTTTGATTCCTACTTAAGATTTTTAAAGCAAGAATATGTATGTATACGTTACTAGTTTTACAACAGTGGATAAACTAAGTCCATAAGTCACGTAATGGTAAATGGCTTCCTGGCCGGCTGTAAATCACAGAGTTGCAACTTGGGAGGGCATGGGACGTTTGACTTTAGACTAAAAAAAATGTAAACATTGCTTAGCTGACCCTGGTCGAGTATGCCCATTGTAGGGTCGCGACTTGTTACATTAGTTTACATTAGCTGACCATGCATTTACTGACTTACATTAATTATGTGATCAATTCTGTATCAACGGTTTACTGACTATTGACTAAGCTCTGACACTTTGGCCGTGTGCGATGAAATACACCGAGTCACTGTCACCGTGTGATGTTTTCAGTACGAAACACTCGCTTACGTGTCACTATCACTACGTCAGCGGCTGTCGTCAAGCGTCTAGAGCACCACATTATCATTTTGTTTTTGTTTTGGCTAAACGAATTTCAACTATTACGTCACCGAATGACTGGCGAAGTTCTAGAGCATTTTATATAACGATAGCAAAATATGTGACGTCGATGATGTTGAGGTGGAAACATGCATTATTTACACTTAAGTAAATAATGTAGAGATTGTAACCGGCGAGATACGGGCCGGATCGAATCATGCCATGGCCTTCCCTGAGTTGGAATATTGATGAAATATATATATACATATATATACATAGCTTTTTATTCCTTGTTTTTGACCTGGTGAGAAGTGTCCGCCTTGTCCCTATTCATTACATGGGTGTCGTAAGAGTGAGCAAATCCCGCAGGAAATCACTACAAAGTGAAGGAAACTTGAAATACCTAATCGTCTGGCCGGCGTGCTATAGTCGACCAAGAACTTTCTTTTGAAGGAGATGCTCTATGTAAAACAGTGGACTACTAAGAACTGTTGTTATGCCAGCGAGGAGGCCGAGCCCTCCTCTCCATTTATTCTTCACTCAAAGGGTTTTAACTCATCTATAATATTTCTTGAGCTGTTGTCTCTTGGTGTTGATGATATAATTAATTATTCCGCTTTGATTAATCCGCTTGCCAATAAATAGACAGATATAAGTAAAATTAAATGAAAAATAAAGAAATACACTAACTTTTTTCTTTTATTTTACTAGTAGCATTGAACTTAAGTCCAGTGCATCACACCTCCAGTTATAATTAACCGAGCCGTCCGCTTTTACGCAACGTGACCTAACCGGGCAGTGAACTCGCTACCTATCAACCTAGATGGCTACTAACAGTCTACGGCTCACATAGCGACAATAATAACAAACTGCGCTTACTTTACTTGTTTACCTAAACTAAAGAACATTAAAGAAACTTCTATTTGCTTCCAGAAATAATATTTTAATTATGTAATCGGTTCGGAGATAATTATGTCGATTATGAGTCCAGACAACGCTATCTAAATCATACTACGTATTTCCTTCTGTACTTACCCAAGGTTATCTAAGAAACTAATCAGTGAATCTAGTCCCTCATCATTTTCTCAATTATTTTTCCATATTCCGCATCAGTCGGTGACTATTGCAATCCATACTATTCATACTAATATTATAAATTAGGAAGTAACTCTGTCTGCCCGTAACGCCTCAATAGCTAAACCGTTGTACAGTTTCAATGAAATTTGGCGTGGGAGATCTCTTGAATATTGTAGAAAACTACGAAGAGAAGGACACTGAAAAAATAAGAAAAAAATTGAACAACCCGTGGTACAGTAGGTCAATTTTTTTTAGGAGAGGCTTATGCTTAACTATGGACTGTTGATGAATGATGATGAATGATTACTTTCTTGACGATTGATGATGATACCTTCTTGTCTGTTCTTAGCCAGATAGGCTAGGAACAGACCCGAAGTATGTTTTAAACTTTCAATAATGCCTATTGTTACTGCTCTGAAATAGACTTTTGCAAATATAGCCGAATATATATTATGTTAGACATTGCATTGTAAAACACTATGATATTAATAGAACCCCATCATGATCGTCGGATTGAGAATAAATATGAAAATGTAAATGCTACCATATGTATATTTTTATACTATATACATAGTATATCTACCTTATCATCGGTTCATGCGCCTAGCTGTGTAGGGTACTTTTTGTTTTGATAAAAATATTTTGAAGACGTTACATCACTGGCAACGCTTTAGTTCAATAACAAATGGAACCGGAATGATTGCATAGGAAAACCAAGGTTAAAGTTAGTAATTGTTTCGTTGCTTTTACCCGGGTAAGTCATATTCTCGTAATTTTACCTCTCTTCCTGATCCTGGGTTAGAAGTTTCTAAGAGCGGCGACGCACTGGAGACACTTGACTTCTTGCCGTTGCCCTCTGTTTCCATTCGTAACTGGTAGTATTTTTCAAAAAATAAATAAATTCTGAGGTAAAAAATATGTCAAAAGCTTTCAATTGAAGACTGTTTAAAAATTGTTGCGATGGAAATAAAACTATCACTCTTTTAATTTTTTATTGTGTGCCACAACTAGCGCGGTACACTACGCTTTAATCTTTAATCGTGGTAGTATTCAAGCCGGTCGGCAATAAAATAAACACTATTATGCGTCACAAAACAACACATATTTGAATTTGTCTATGTAAATGTTCGTGACATTTTCAGATCTTCATTTTTTGCTTTGATAATCTGTGTTAACTGGTAACCTCGCTGGCCCCTATATTACCTAGTGAATCTGTGAAATACAAATAACCCTATAACGATATTGTCGTTACCAATAAGCGGATAACTCGAACGTCCTTCTGATGGCCATTGCATAAGCGTAGATCTTGGTTTTAGTTTCCAAGAAGAGATTTTAATAATTGCTATCAAAGCACATGCACAACTGTGAACGACTGTGTAAAAGTGTTACTACTAACAAGGTTGTGAAGTGGCGGTGGCAAATTATTCCAGCACTTGGTTGCACTATAACGAAACCCTCTTTGAATGCAGTAGTTCTATGTCTAGGAATATGCAGGCCTATCCCTGCTATTGTGCCTTTTACGCTCCATCCAGTCTAACTTATTATACAAATGTTCTGACGTTTTACATCTAATAACACCAAATTAAAGTGTATCCACATGTAGATCCCGCCGCTGCCGCATTTTTAAAATACCGGCTGCATTCAAAAAAGGTGTAACAGGACTCGTCTTGGAATATTAACGCAGTAACGCGCACCCGCGTTCTGCACTCCTTGAATCAAACCAGCGGTTTAGCTAGTAGTCTAGTTGCATATACTACATCGACATAATTGAACTTAGATAGCACAAGTGAGTCACATAATTGTATACGCAGGCCTGTCCTTATATAGTCACTCATTCTATTAAATAATTTGAGTCGGTAAAAACAGTTCCGTACTACGTCAGAGATATAATGTTCGAACCTAAGCTCTTCATCCGTTGTTTAGTATCTGAGGGTTCAAGATACCTATTTTTTTAACTTGCTCCCTGGAATCCAAAATCATAAAATTAGTCTTTTTTGCATTAAGTGACAAATTATTATTCAAAGCCCAGTTATATATATTATTTAGATCTTCATTAATTTTATCCACTGCCTTTAAAGTTTCGTTAGGTTTAAAACATAAATATATTTGAACCGCATTAGCATAAATGTGAAATTTACAATACTTAATTAATAATAATAATAATAATAATAATAATAATAATAAGATTTATTTCTGAAAAGTAGCTTACAAGTATAGAACAATCAACAAATCAAGAAACTCAAATACTGCAGCCGTACCGAAATACATATAAATCTATACTAATTTGTAAATATAATTTCCTAAATTTCAAACTATGGCATACTTACACGTATACAAGGTTAAACTAAAAACCAAGAAGAAGAAAACTGAAGAATTAGTAGTTGAACTTCAGCAGGGTCTATAGACATCCAGGTTTCTAGTTTAATAATTATAAGAAATCTTTATGATTATAACATTACCCAACACATTGCTGAGAAGTTGGCCAAAATTCAGTAAACTGGTATTCTTTATAGGTTACGCTCATAAGAAATACGCAGAATACTCAGTATTAAAAATATAAGTTTCCAATTTAAAACATACCAAGTACTTGCTATATTTAGCTGACAAGGTTAAACAAACAAAAAAATTTAAACATTAATAGATTACGTATAAAATCAATTATA
>PKRV01000984.1:244283-359325 GCA_003709505.1 Hyphantria cunea | reverse complement strand
TCTATGGTTGGTTATGGATGTCGTCTGATTTTATGAAACTTTTCATTTGTCTATGTACACTTCCTATTTCTAGAATTAAGCTCGTCTTTCATTGTAACATCGGTTTGTCTATTATTTTATTCATCAGTATAGATCTGGCTAATACAAAACAAATAATAGTTTTTATTTAATACTAATGAAAAGTCTAACATCGTACGCAATGAGATTATATTTTTGAACGTGGAATTCCTTTTGTACCGATATTTAACCACAATTTACCACCGATCCATTTTTTAGCAGAGAGAGTCACGCTTCGGCCTGAATGGGCCGGCTCGACCGGAGTGATACCACCTCACATAAAACCGGTGTGAAACAGCGCTTGCGCTGTGTTTCACCGAGTGAGTGAGGATACCGGAGGAATACCCATCCTCCACCCCATCACCCAAACGCCGGCAACGCACTTGTGACGCCTCTGGTGTTGCAGATGTCCATGAGCGACGGTAATCGCTTACCATCAGGCGATACGTCTGCTCGTTTGCCCGCGATTCCATAAAAAAAATTGAGTATGGAAATATATTTTGATATATTTCAAATGTGTATCGATGATCTCAGTTTTAAAGGAAGCTAATTAAGATAGCTTTGGAAACAGCGTGGACTGTCATTTTTAATCGTAGGTGTGACTCCGACGGAAATTATCAGATGTGGCACCTTTAATCAGTTGAATGTTCTGTTATTCATTTGATATTTCCTGTCCGATATATCGGTTTGCCATGTTAACACTTACCAAAGCCCAGCTGAGAAATCAATGATCAAAAATATGCTTAAGTGAGGTATACCTACGAAACTAGTTATACGAGTATATTATTTATTTGAGTAGGACACGAACGCGCGGCTCAAGGACTGTCCGCGATTGGTATCGTCTTGATTATGCCGATACTTCGTGTTCTACTCAAGAATCGTTTATTTATCGCTACCGGAACATAACGCCATCTCATCTATGTAAATGTGTATGTTGTTGTTTGTTATTGCACTACCTAAGTCTAGTTATTGGAAAGTAGACCCATAAGATCTTTTGATATTATCAGGCTGGCTGGCAACTGCCTGCAGTGATGATTACTCGGTTGCAATTTCTTTCTTTGTTTGTTTCGCGACGTAGCGCTAACTATCATCTTTCTATTCCGCGAAGTAGGAACGAGACGATTCATCATGTTAGATTTGTCCGCTCTCAACGCGAACTTTTACAAAATTCGAAGGCGTCGAAAAGTTTGTGGGCTTTCTTCCCTGTTTCCTCATTTCTGTGTTTTCGTTTGTATTTTGTACCCTTTTAATGTTTCTGTGTATAAATACCAAGTTATACCAATTAATTTTGAACCACTCTAGGGACGATGTAATACAACGTTTTTTACTGAACTGGGTTACAATTTTAATATATCTGCACGTTTCTTCTCCAGTAGGTGAAGACAAACAAGTTAATCGAGATTATTGGCCCCCGTCAATAAATAGGTAATTGGTATACATAATATGAACCTTGATAAGATAGGATTGAAAGCAATGTCATTTTAGGGACAAGGTGACCTACATCACTCATTGATGATTGCATCCATCTGTCTTATAACATATGATGATACTGTGATAAAATGTTATTCAAATGTGTGTAATTGTATTGGAGAAACAAAAAAGTCGACTTCAAGAACTGGACCAAAATGAAATGACGCGGGAAGCACTAGCATTCAAATAGGAAAAGAGTCATCAAAATCGGTTCACACGTCGAAATTCGAATTCTGAGGTAACAAATACAAAAATACAATCGAATCGAGTACCTCCTTCTTTGAAATCGGTTAGAAATATAGTAACGACCGCAATTACTAATAAATACATAAACAAGTATGTACGGCACAGTATAATGTATTCCAGTAAACAGATGAAATCGCCATTATTACGCTCTTGATGTGATTTTCATGAATTTAAAATGAAACATACAATTTAAACGAATGCAGAAAACAAGAAAGATATTAGTTCGTTCATTTTCGATCCGATATACTTTACTATATGTTGAAACAAGTGTAAAATAAATGATGGATATCAAGATTTCTGAGTAAAAACTGATATTCAGGAGAAATCGGTTGAACTAGTGGACAACCCCAAACAATCTTGGGAATAATAAAGGCTAGAAATATGAGTATGGATACCTTGAGGTAAAAGGTGGCTGTTCATTGTATCTGTGGCGACTTACACATACAGCGCCAACAAAAACATATGACAATGCCATCTACCGAAGATACACTGAACTACGGAGTAAGGTAGTGTACGAAGAGGCTATCTATTATCGCGCAATAAAAGTTCTCGCGCTGATTAATATATATACAACTTCCCAACATCCAACGTTGGGCAGTGGCCCACCAGGCATGATCACCTCGTCTGGTCGGAGGATCCTCGCTTTGTGTTGGTGGGACATGATACCCATTTCTCCACATATTCACATGTTTTGAAAAATAAATTATTCAGTTTAGAGAAAACTGCCTCGTTGGTCTAGCGGTTGAAGCATGCGACTGCCAATCAAGAGGTCTCGGATTGAAATCCCGTGTCTAGCCAAAAGTGTTATTGAGTTTTTATGTTTATATAAATACTAATAACAGCTCGGAGATTGGAAGTTGAGGTCTGAACCCCCGTGCATCGGAGAACACGTAAAACCGTCGGTCGTGCGTCTGATCTCTCCCTGATCCTGTCGGTTAACCGTCCCATCAGATTATGAGAGAGAGGGATCAGAAAGTGCACCTGTGTTTGCGCACACATTTGTGCACTTCAATATGTCCTGCGTAGTTGGCTGGTCTCCGTTGAGACTGGCCGCCGTGGCCGAAATCGGCCAGGAGAACATCATCATAGAGAAAGCAAAACAAAAAACATAAAATAACGTGGAAAAGAAGACTTTTCCAAGTTATTTTATGTTTTTTGTGTTGCTTTCATAGAGAAAGTTGAAAATAGTTTCATGCTAACATTATAGACAGGAAGAGTTTGCTTGTTTGTTTTGTTGAAAGCGATAATCTCAGGAACGACTGATTGAGAATTCTTTTTGTACAAGAATACAAACGAATATTTATTATAACTTCAAAGTTTAATAAGATAATAATTACTCTATTTTCCTTTTTTATGAGAATTACTACGCTCTATCCCGGCCTTTTGTTACCTACGATATTGTATCTATTATCTTTTGAAAAATAGGTCTTAAAATACTAAATATATGGTTCATGAATGTTAATGTTATTGAATTATAATTTAAAATTATTATCATTAACATGAAATTGTATTCGTTCAGAATATATTTTAAATAAACCGGAGATTGGGGTATTTTCCAGGATATCATTTATAAATTGGGAACTCTCATCCTTATTCTCTCCCATCTGAAATGAAAGCATATATTCTGCAAATGGTCGGTTCAGCAGATGAGTTCCTTATTATACTAAGGGACCGTCCACTAATCACATGAGGTTTGAAAGGGGGAAAAGGGGTTTGGCAAAGATCATCAAATATCACAAGGGGGGAATAAATACTCGTGATATCATACTACAACCCCCGGTGTAAATATTTTTTAAGATTCACTGTGTACGATTCTTTCTCCCACGATTGGTAAAATTACATCATTTCTTTAATACTATTTTAGTACCAGTCAAAAACAATGTACAAATTTCCTTCTCGACATTTGTATCACGGTTGTTAATTCCAGAATCATACCTTTTACAACCTTAAAAATATACTTTTTACAACTTTTTGAAGATAATATTCTAAAAATTTCCAAAAAATACACGTGATTTCAGGTGGGGTGTATCTTAAACCTCACCACGTATCTCTAAGAGTAAGGAGGGGGAGAGGGTGAATCAAAAATGCAAAAAAAAAATATCACGTGATGAATAGACAGACCCTAAGCATTAGTAAGTAATGTTGATAAACAAGAAATCTTCCACAAAGCCTAATATGATGGCAAACGAAAGTGAAAGTTAAAAGTATTAAAATAGGATAGACACTATTGCATACTTGTTATGGCTGTACATCACGTTTATCCATAAAACAGCACATGATATATACATATGTGTGTGCTTCAACTAGAGATAATATCTATACATTAGGAACAGAACAACAATTAGTGTATTCTTTAATATTTTTTGTGTAATAACAACAGCGAAGGTCACACGCGGACAAATCTACATAAGACTTGTTAAAATAGAATATTTTATTGAAATTATACACAAACACCACGATTTGGCTTCGTGGTCATTAAATTGTCAACCTTATCCCAATGTCAATAGGTCGTAAATTACAATTACTCGTTCTTGTTTTCTCTCCAAAAATTCTTTCAGACTTAAGAAAGAGTGTTTAATATCCTTAGGCGTCCTGAATGCCACTATTTATCACAGTAAACCCAAGAGAGAACCCTCAGGAGAGCGATTCTGCGACACCAATTTGCTAGCTTGACTAGGATAATACTACAGCCTGACGGAAACCGGTTGTTAAACTGTTCCTATTCACTGAGCGAGTGATGTTACCAAGGCCCAAAATCCTACTCCAGATTTCATCAAAGTCCCGCAAGCAGCTCAAATGTCGCATATGCAGGTGGTTAGCAGGCGGTATTTCCTCAATACCAGATCAACCGTTTGGCTTCCCATTCCATAAAAACTATAATAGTTACTACTACTGATAAGTTACTGCGTTGAATAAGATTTAATTCATCTATAATCGAAGTTAAAGAATCTGAAGGTTTTAAATTCGGTTGACTTTTTTCCTTCACAACTCTCTACTGAACCGATTCGTAAAATTGGGACGGAATTATTACGCCATTTGGCGCTTATAGCCCAGTTGCAATCGGTGATTAGACACAATTACCGAGGGTAAGTAATGACGGTGCGGTCAGTACGGTGTGGATGTGTGACCGCTGGTGGCATGATACCATGAGCGTCTTCGTTTTGAGGTCACGTTAAGCAGTCAGTCTCGGTTGTTATCATAGGATAACAGTTGTGAAGCTTAGTCCGAGGTATTTGGATGGTTCAAAAACATCTCACACCTCTATTCTTGCGCGTATTATTGGCTAATACTTTGTTTTGACCACGTGACTTAGCGTTGTGACACGTCACTTCCATACATTTATTAGATTTCTATTATTGTTTACGTTGGTAGAATATCAACTTGGCAAGGGAGCTGGATAGACGCCGTGTCTATTTGAGGGATCTTGAAATTACGTGGTCAATTGCTCTACAGGGTAGGGCGTATAAGATTATCGGGATGATTTTTAGTAGAACCTCATGTCTCCGCCATTCCATCGCATCGCCAAAAAAGACAGTTGTATTTTTATAGAGTTATACCACGACTAGCACTAAGATATTTACTATACGAGGATATAATCATCAAGTGATCGTATACTTTTATATACCTATATATTTTAATTAGGTACATATTTTTCAGTGATGCATCATTCCATGAGATGATAAATAATAATATAACAGATGACTAAGTGAACAAACTCCGCAGGACCATAGATGTCGGTAACCAAGAACTACTAAAATCATGTATTTATCTGATGGATACGATTTTTATACTCTATGATGTTCATAGAGCATAAAAATCATATTTTTTTCATATTTATAGCGCGATTAATAGTTAATTAACAAAAATTAAACTACAAAATACAGCAATTCATAATGTTAACTTGAACATCAATCGGAGCGAGTTACGTCACTTATGTGTAAAACTCACCTAGTTCTGATACAGTCCGCAATCACTTAACTGTTTTTAAGACTGGTTGACAAATAACGTCGCGTCTAAAATAGAAGCCATGACACCACTGAGCGTTATCTCGTGAATTTTAAACTTAACATTTAAATGGCGTTTTTTTCCTATTAAAACTTTATTTTTTGTAGAAACATAACTGTTTTGACATCAGGAGATACTTCCGGACATCATAAAACAGTTTTAAAATTAGTCATTATATCTATTACAGCAAAAAGAGAGAAACTTGAAACAAACCTTTTTTCAACTTTTCTGGCCAGGGTGCTACTCTTTTCAATGAAAAATAACCTTAACGGTATTTTTTTCGATTGCCGTGTGTATTACGTTCGTTTTAAAGGGCAATTATAGTTGCCATGACGACGAGCACGTGACTGAAGTCCGGTAACGTTCTGATCACAAAATACTCACTTATATTGTGTGGTGTCACTTAAATATTATATAAGTACAAGAACGAGCTTATTATAGCCTCAAATGTAAATCAAACAATAACAATATATGATTTTGTAAACAACTCACAGTCGACAAGTTTTCGAAAATCCATGCTTTCATAATGACTACACGTTTAGCTTAGATAATGCTTCTTCGCCTAATCTAAAGTTTGGTCTTTTTATTTTTAACATCTCTATCTTCACCCCTTCTCTCTTGCGGTGGTTATTTAAATCATTTTTATGGAATTGTACATTCAATTGTATTAGGCTATTTTATAGTTACTTTTCACTGAGTAAGTCTAGTGAAAGAAAGCCGAAAGCCTTACCTCCTTTAATTCTTCTAAAGGGAGAACACTGAAAGAGCGGCAAAGCCCTATTGTTTCTGAAATGGAAAGTTTCGATTGCACGTATAAAGTAATATAAAAAAATGTATATGGATAAAAATTGCAAGTTTAAAACTTTGAAAAAACAAAACTATTTTATCGTCTCTTTACAACTTTACAAACACATATGAAACGGACGCTAAGAACACCCAGATTAAGAACAGTTTGTGGAGGGAACAAAATGTGGTCACTTGTGGGGTTTGAACCCAGAACACTCAGCGCAGTAGAGCGTGGCGACCGCTTACACCACAACGTTGTCCGTGTAGTCGATACACGAATTTATCGTTACGTATGATTGCGTTAATTACTTAAAGTTACGACAAAAGAACCCGTACCATAACTTTACATGTAGGAAAGTTATTGCCGTTGCTTTGACATCAAGCGGGGAGTTGATGCTAACATCTTTCCAAGTCGACACATTACATCATTGTTCAGGTACTTTTGGTAAGCCGTCGGTTGGCATCGCAACCCTTGGCAGCCATGATCTTGCAGGGTTTCAATCCAGAGTAGAAATTACGTACTTGGAAGGACTCATGACATAGTATAGTATATAGTATATATTATAACTGTTATAAGACGAAACTGGGGTTCAAATGAACGTGACGTTCAAAGATCTTAACTTTAATAACATTATAAACACAAAATCTTTAGTCCCAAGGGGGACTAATTGTTTGTTTATAGGTTTCGGGCCCATTTATTTACTCGAGTTCGATCAGAATAAAAACAAGTTTTCATTTTTAGTTCTTCAGTTGCTTTTTTTTTATTTTTTTTTTGTTTTCTTTTGTTATTCATAATTTCTTAAGCATGTGGCCAGTATTTTGCTTCTTTTCAAGCATTTGATCTATTGTAAGACTAACAACATTTACTGATAACACCTAATTGTTGTAGACCGGTAGAAGTAAAAACGCGGTATAATACTGCTTAACACTTATCGCAATGCGGGAACGTTTTTCAGGAAACCCTGGGTTGTGCATTAACATTGGTAAAAAATGTATGAGTGGTATGGTGCAAGTTGAATATATCTTAAAAAAGTACATAAGATATTTATCTACACTTACACATGTCGACTGATTGACTAACTGATTCATCATAGAGCGTAAACTAATAAAGTTAGAGCTATGAAATTTGGTGAGTAGATTCGTTTTATTTTTACTGCCTCGGTGGCGCATTGGTAGCGTACGCGACTGCTGTCCATGAGGTCTCGGGTTCGAATCCTGGGTCGGACCAAATATTTGTATGATCTGCAAATATTTGTTTCGGAGTTTGGGTGTTTTCTATGTATAATATGTATGTATTTACAAAAAAAAATGTATTTATGTATTCATATCAGTTGTCCAGTACCCATAATACAAGCTCTGCTTAGTTTGGGACTAGATGGCGTTGTGTGTTAGATGTCTGAAATATTTATTTATTTATTTATTGAGCAGACACGTACTAAGGAATTTCGAAATTTCCACTCCTAAAGGCGTTCAATAGGTGTTGAAAGTTAATATGGAAGTCTTTTAAGTTCGAAACATGAATATTTATTTTTGGGCTACTGATTAAAAATGAGTAGATACGTATTTAGGCCTTTCTGAATATTCTAAGGGAGTGGAAGTAGGGGTTGAAAGTTTGTACGGAAGTCCATCATCTGAAGTTAGAAACTTGAAACTTTATTTTTGAGCTAGTGATTAAAAATGACTAAACACGTATTTAAGCGTTTTTGGATATTCAATTACTAAGGGGTGAAATAGGGTTTGATATTTCGTATACTGGGTCGTCGAGAAGTCCGTTATTCTTAAAGTTAGTAGCCTGAAACTTTATCTTCAGGCTTTTAATTACAAATAAATAAAACTTATATCAGCATTTATGGAAATTCTACTCCTCAAGGGGTTAAAACAAGGGTCGAAAGTTTGTATAAAAGTTCTTTTTAGTGTGCTATTTAATAAAAATAAAACGTTTTAAAACATGAATCTATTATTTATACAGTTTATTAATAATACATTGATAAACTACGCTAGCAAAGTCTCGGGCAACAGCTAGTGTAATATATAATTCAGAATAAATCAACATATTTTAGTGAGTTTAACATAATGAAATTAGGTTTCTTCCCGCAAAATTTTCTTGACACTTAATATCATATTTAATTTTTTTGTTATACAATAGTGCAAAGTTGCTTTTTTCAACACGTAACTTTTCATCCCATCTTAGCGAGGAAATAACTAAACGCAAAAAAATACAAGCACAAGATACTTTTTTTTTCAATCTAGGTATTTTTTTAACAATAATAATAAAACAACAATAAAAAGGCGTGGACAAAACAAGTTAAAAAAAATACACGAAGGAGTTTCCGAGTCAGTTTTTAAGCTTAAAAAAGGTTGTATGCTAAATTCGGTTTGATGGTGTTTTGAATTCATAAATTTAGTGCACACGACTTTCTAAATTCAATTCACTTTATCCTATAGCGGATTATAACGTCTTTCGCTCTCAGATATTGATGGCCAAAAATATTCTACCCGAAATGGCGGGATGAAAAAATTATAAAACTGGTAGTACAGTTTGAAAATCATAATGAATATGTAACTATTACTATATATGGTGTGAAACTCCCTGCCTATCGTCTCAAACTAATTCGATTGTCGAAATATAATATTCATCGTTGTTTAGTAAAGTGTTTTGACGTCTACGGCAGATGTACTTTTGGTCGGCGCATTTCGTACGGACGGGGGTGCCGGGGGATTGTCACAAACAGGCGCAACAGGTAGACATTCGCATTTTGTTTTGTTCGCCGACTGCTAACAGGCCGTCATACGCAGTATTGTACTAAACAACTTCTGTTATTGTATGTACTCACTAAGTGACATGTGTTTACATGTTGTTATGCATAGTATTTTTTATATATGAGCCTAATAAAGTGACTCCACTCGGCTTGATGGACAGCAAGAGCAGAATAAAAGAGTAGTTTAGTAGCTTATCATACTCATTGCAGATACAGCATGGTGACCAATGCTATGGGTGGCCGGTCTCGCACTCATCAACGAATCACGACAGCACGTATGTTGCCATTTTAGGCTGGCCTTCCGTAAAAGGGTAGTACCGCCCCGGTCGAGCCTGATCGTCCGCGCTGAAACCAGCATAGCTCTACTACCTTGAGTCTAAATAAACTTAAAAGGAATTCTGGTCTGATTGACTCGCCTGAAAATACTAAGGCTCAACATAAATTAGTATGACGCTGGTTTTTCTTTGATTTCTACTTAATGAATCAGAGGAGGGACTCTAAGAGTGTGTTAGTTGTATTCCAAAATTATGATCCTGCATCATTTAATTATAATTATTTTTCATATACTGTACGAATATCTGTTTCTGATTACAAACGTAACCTTGTTACACCTATCGTACTAGATCTCTATACCCCCAAGGGTTGGTTGGTAGAGAATTCTATAGGCAAGTGCAGGAAGTAGTAAAATAAAAAAGGAATTTTAATTTATCCTCAATTTAAGGATGTTTTTGTGATTTTCTCTATAACGCCCAAATAAACAGTACAAAATATATGTTGTTACAGAAAAATCCTGACTAACAGATTCAGTTAAAACCTGGGATAGTTCGGATAGCCCGAAATCCTGATGATCCACTTAAAGTCAAATCAAAAATTTCAAATTTTTTGTCGTTCAGACTAAACAAAAACCCCGTTTCATAATAAATTACATGGTACCTATGTACGAGTACTTAGCGAACTGCTTTAAAATGTTGACAGAAAATAACTTGTTATTAATCCGTGTACTATTTAAATACCTAAGGTATGTTTGTAATTAATTACATACATACTTGACACATGCTCTCAGTTTTATTCTTTTTTCCTCTTTTCTTTGGTTGGCTCTGCCACTCCCAAATATTCTCTTAATCTCATCCTTCACCAATGCTAATTGTACGAGCAAAGTCGTACATTTGTAAAAGCTAACAAAATTAGCTTATATCATCGTATTTGTACTGCACTCATGTTTTATTATGATCTTTCTTTAACCACATACTTCTGTACATTATTTAGTAGCATAGAAACCATCATTTATCAAACCAACTATCTATATATATNCTGTACATTATTTAGTAGCATAGAAACCATCATTTATCAAACCAACTATCTATATATATACTATATCACTATGCATATATATATATATATATATATATATATATATGCATAGTGGGTGATCCTATTCTTCTGACGTTTATATATGCGTTTGAGACGATCCTTAGGCGGTTTTCCACTGAATAGGACGGGATTATCTTGTGACGGAACTTTAAAGCCGGTTTGCCACCCGCCTTCAGCTCATCTGCAATCCTGACTTCAGACGTCAAGACTATATTTGTTATATGAGCAGACGGAAAAAAGCATCCGCTAAACGGTCACTAAGTTTATTTTTCGAGAAAGTCGTTTTAGTGGAATATATTTACGTTAAATGTTTGACAGCGAGGAACAACAAGTGCTTTGTGCTCTGAGATTTGCATGTGAAAAGAATAGAGGTTATTTCCTCGCACTTTTTAAATGTTTCCATAAAAAGCTTTTTTCTGCCTTAATCTAACTAAGAAAAAAAGGGTTTTCGCCCAAATCGATTGATGCGTTCTCGAGTATCGTTTACCACTTCATTTTAGATTTATATTTTAGACCGTTTAATTTTTCAATTCCTTTTTGACTTGGTGACAGTAACACAACAGAAATTACTCTCGATCTGCGGCTACTAGGGGATACAGGACCCGGAGCTGTGTGATGTGTTCCTCAGGCGCCCTACTCTAGAGAGGACATTGTAATTTACGTTTTCTCTTCCCTTCCAAATCGAAGTCGCAGTCGCTACTACAAATCAGACCTTATGTCCATTATTACCAGAAAACCTTTTTTTTACTGACTAACATGCTTTTCCATGCATGCAATCTGAGTAAGGAGAAAAGCGTAGGCATGATCTAGAACAACGATAAGATGTTGAAATATGCGAAGAGAACCTGGCTAACATTCTCAACGATAAGTATAGTTATAGTTACCTGATAGAATTTTGTATCAAATTAGTTAAAATTATAAACAATAGAAATAAGTAGCTCTAAACATTTGGTAGATTGTATTAATATATTATTATATTATATAATGTAATATATAATAATTACCAAAGTAAAGGCACCATAGTAAGTAATATAGACTGTAACAAGATTAAATTAACAATGTGAAGGTTTAATACCAAACAAATGTAAAAATAAAATAGTTAAGTGGGCTTGAACTATAGTTTTAATCAACCTTCAAGAATAAATTATTAGAATAAGAAGAACGATTAACTAGAATGTAAAATCATATAATCATTACAGAAATAAATCAGCTTAGACTAAGCACAGGCTGAACTAGAATGTGCAAGGACATCTTTTAGAATATTATGTAGATAGTTATCTCTTTTAAGTAAACACACGCTGGCTTAAAATGTTTGTATTTAGATATTAGACCAGGACCTCGTCAGGGTCGACATCATAAATTGTTACTGTAGCTATACGATTAAGTATAAAACGAGCTATGACACTAAATCGATTTACAGGTGTAGGATTAATAAAAAAACATGCTTTTCCAAAATCTCGCTGTGCCCTAAATAGGTATAATAGCAAAGAATAAAAAAAACAGTTTACATAGTTGTGTCACGAGCACAAATGACGTAATCACGACGGGTGGCGGTGTCAGATGCCTGTATCGAGTGTTACCGAAGATTGCCCCCGAGCCGGACGGCAGCGAGACCGAGGGTGGCCGCTGATTAGCGGACTCGTGTAACATTAGAAATACGTGCACAACCTCCTATAATCCGATATCTTTACTCTGTTTTTCATTTTTTACTTTTATTTTGTACCTAATACAATCTGAAGATTAACCGCTGGAACAAAATCCCTAAACAAAACTTATGTTCGGTGGAAAAAAAATTATAGAATACTGAAAATAGATTAAAAATTCTTATATCCTCAGGTTGCGTTGTTGTAGCATATCTTAAGTAGGGTTATACAAAACTATTGTTAGAGCCTCGTCATTTATTTATTTACCACTAACATTTCATTCCCACTTTCTTCATTCTTAATGTGAAGTCATGATCATATTGATTGGATGCATAAATGCCTACCATTGAACAACATTATTTGATAACATTAATATGAACACTGTCAGCTAACACAATATTGATAATTGATAGTTATTTGGACCACTTTGAATACGTACAACAATTTGCGTGCCATGTCAGTTGTCTAGTAGACACCTATAACACAAGCTCTGCTCAGCTTGGGACTAGATGGCGTTGTGTGTTGTATGTCAGAAAAGATTTATTTATTTTGTCTGCCAACATAAAATTGAAGATTTTCAAACGTGACTTTCAGAACCTTTATTCAATACATTCAATTGAATTGATGTTATTTACATATATTTGAGTACTCTCATAGAGCACATATAAATATAACGCTGACTGTACGCCACTGCACCTTATGACGTCATAGAGAATGAAGTAGTCATAATATGGTATGTTGCTCTAGTAGTTAACGGCTCTTATCGTTAAACTTACTAAGTTTCTGTGCCTTTTTTATGTATGGGCCTGCCAAAGTGACTCTACTCTGTCTGGTCGAAAGCATGAGTAAAATGCAATAGTGATGGTCACCATTCCCATTGCAGACAATGCATTGATGCACCCTGGTGACGCATACTGTGGGGGCGTAGTAATGCTCCTGCATTATTAGATCTCTAGTCTCGAAACAAGACAGCAGAACACTGTCTTCTGTGCGAGGGCAGTACCGCCCTGGTCGAGCGAACCCTACTGTGTTGAAATCAGCGTGGCTCTACTACCCCTAAGATCTATTATTACGTATTTAAATAAAAATATGTAAGCAGTTTACCTACCATAGACAGGCTCAGCCCCAATTAGGTATCAATCTGTCGTATTCGAGATATGTGAAGTTATAAAAACAAGTTGTATTACTTCTATGTTATGCACAATGTCTTATTTCTAAAAATCTGTCTATGTCAAACATACCTTTCTCTATCTTAAAATACATTAATCTAAAAATACATCTAGTAGTTTGAAAAGGAAGGAAAATATAAGATTGAATGTTTTAATCACGCTACTCATAACAGTTTAGCATAATACATTTAGGAGATTACATGTGTACAGTAGGAGACTTAAGTTCCGATTTTGATCACTGGCTACAATTGGTATACTAGTACCGTTATAACAGATTAACCACACAGAATGTACGCACATCCATAATTAAACAAGCGTCTCCCTTCTGGGCTAGGCCTAGACGATGGAATGCCATTTGCCAGCATTATGACGTTCAGCTCGCGCCATTTTCCCTTTTAAACGTTTGCGACTGTACCTGTTCCCTTTTGAATTTAGTCAGGTTATATACATCTAGTAAGAACATTTTTTTGAATGAAAACTCCTATATTTGTGTTCCTAGGGACCTTATATATGAAACTAATTCAAAGAACACCCAGATTCAGAAGGGCGTGAAGACCGTTTAAAGCAATACAGGGATTAATATACTTTCCGTGTATTTATTAAATAAAGTATCATCATCATTAATGTAATCTATAACAGCCCACTGCTGCGCAGAGGCCTCTGCTTAGAAAGAAGGTTTTGGCCTGCTATGCCCTACTGACCTGACAGGTTGGTACAGTACTGGGAAACAAATAAAGCACATCGACCTCTAGAAAGAGACATTCAGTTAATTTCGGTTTTGTAGAGCGTTGTCCCTTTCGCTCATCACATGTGTTACGTTTTGTCAGACGTTTGAAAATTACGATGTAGTCACTGACTGTTAGTATTTCTTGCGAAAGGGTGGCGCTGTATAAAGCCGAAATTAGCCGAATCACTCTTTCTGTAGGTCGAGTGCATTATTTCTAGCTCAGTACAAGGCTCAGTAAGGTTTGTTCCGAATTTTTATTCTCTTTGCAATGATGTTGTCCTGCGTAGTTAATTAGTCCCTTAGTCACCTATTACGTCATTTGATGTATTTTTTATGCATGGCCCTGCCAAAATGACTACTCTGCCTGATGAAAAGCATAAGCAGTATCCAAGAGCGGTGGTCATCACACTTATTGCGAATGCAGACAATACAACAATGCAGCACGGTGACCCGCATTATGGCAGCTTAGTGATGTTACTGTATCATTGGGCCTCCGGTCTCACACTCATCAACGAAACACGACAGCACGAACGCAGGTATTTTAATATATATATAATTGCATTATCATCAGAACTAAAGAGACAACTAAAATTTAAGCTCAATCGTAAATCGGGAAGTGGGCTCAAATTTAACTTGCAAGATTTCATTTGATTGGGACAGGTAAAACTATAATAAAACCTTGTAAAAATTACGTTTGTTTAAAGTAAAAATTTGTGTCTAAACATATGCATAAAGATCTAAAAGTCGTTTATATACTTTCGTCATTGTAAGCTAGTCGTGTTACAAGTGAAAAAAAAACACAAAGCTATCATGGGGATTGAAATAAATAGATAGAAATGCCGATAGAAATGATAACTCTAAACCATAAACTTGTTGAAGCTCGCCTTAAATAAACTTGTTTGCTCTTTACATAAAAAGCGCAATAAAACGAAGTAAAAAATATATCTCATTATAAGCGCAGTATTTGTTCAGCTCAAAAGTGTTCAACGCGTAAAGTATGTAAATCCTTCTCTGAAAATCTTTTGTACTTACAATTAGCAATCATAAAACCACCAAAACACTACCTGATAAAGTCCCTGATAAGCTATCATGTGCTTATTTGTCAAATAACTATAGATTTCGGTTTCACAAGTCATAGGATAGAGACATATATGTCAGATACACGTACGTATATCAGCAAATTTTATCTGTCATATAGTAACGTATGGCATGTAATTATCTGAAACTTCATCAGAGTCTGGTGAAACGGGTCCAAGTGTGCAAAACAGAGCAAATAAGAGTAACAAGGTACAACTTGCCTTCCAAAGAATTCAACGTCAACAGTATATAATTATATAATAATATTTGTCAAACACGTCTCTGTTATCATGTTTACCCCACACGGGGTATGACACTGAATAGGGTGGGGTTCGGACTTGCAAACAGTAACGTAGTGTATGATTGTATGTACTGAACATGGTTTCTCTCATAAGCATCCCTCTTTTGATGTCCGAAGACTTCATTAAAACAAATCCGTTCAATAGCGTCAAAGTTGATTTCTCGAAATATTTCAATAGAATAGAAATCCTAACATACTGCATAAAGTGGCTGTCATAAAGCTGTTTTTGCGTAGTAATATTTTCGAGTAATTATATATTTTGTAGGATAGAATTCAGTATTTTTATCCTTATTTGTTTGCACGCTATGCGCTTTAACCATCGTTTATATCTTTAACTATTTCTATTAAATCAACAAGTAAAAAAAATGTGAAGTGTCTGTTTGTGATTTCAAATTAATAGCTTTACATTAAATAAGTAAGTATCAAAATAAGTTTTAATTTTTTTGATCTCTATCTTCACTGGCAGAAGCTGATGGTTTAAGGAGTATCTTAGGTAACTTTAATTTTTTTTGAGCGGCGACAGTCCTGGCTTGTTTCTCGCTTTCTGATATCCTGGCGGATATAGATGCGAAGGTCTGTAACCAGATTCGTGCTATACGTCGGGGTGAAAGCGGGCATGACCAGGACAAGCTCGGAATGGGGCGGAACGTTCACCAACAGGCACTGGCACAGTTGCGCGGTATAGATGCAGCGTCTTTCCGGAAATAACAATGTCTGGGTCCTAAGACCGGCCGCCTGGGTGGTTTTAGCGGAATCACCACATACCTGACTCCTCAATCCCCGAGGAGCCGGAAATTCGAAAGGATTTTCCATCTCGTGTTCTGTGCTGCTCAATGTTTTTGTAAAGTTACTACAACATCCGAGTCTTTCTGAGAATGTCTGGCATTTCTGAATTAGAGGTCTGTAGCCGCTATTTTTTGTTTCACGAGTAATGTTTGTAGATATGACTGCAAATATTATTAAAAATAAATATGGAAACGATAAGCGAACGATTTTTTTTTCTATAACTTTCATTTAAATAACATACGATGATATTTCAAACAACGTTTTAACAAGTCAATGGCTCGTTTAGTAAATTATTCTGTTGATCTTTTTATTCATACAGCGAGGTATATGGATGATTTGTTTGAATGTCACGTTTCTGAAAACGTATCTAGTGTAACGTGGGAATACACGAGAACGGTCATGTTGCTAACTATGGGCGAAACAGACTCTAATACTATTGAAATGTTGTTTATAGTCCTATATTATAGGTATATGTTTATAAAATAATAATAAAGCATTGCCTTGATACTAAAAAAAATATAAGTCAAAGTAAAAGTAAGTCAGGCAGTTTAGGAAGTACATGGAATGAACTTACCGTGGGAGAGCCACACTTTGGTACGAATGGGCCGGCTCGACCGGAGTGATAATACGGCCTTACATAAAACCAAAAACAGCGCTCCTACTGTGTTTCATCATGTGAGTGAGGATACGGGATTCTCATAGCCCTAGACCTCCTCCCACCTTCTCCCCATACCAGTCAATGGGCGGCGCTAATCGCTTATCATCAGGGGACACGTATGCTTGTTTGCCCCCTATTAAAAAAAGAAATTCAGTAAGGGAGTAATTCGATATTAGGAATAGGATACAACTAACTACTACTGCTAATTTATGATTGAAACTGGCGGTAGTCTAGGAGGTCGATTTCATAAGTAATAACAATGCGATCACAACATGAATTCCCGTAAAAAATCGTTCATAATTCAGTTTCGATGTATTCTCGATCTCACAAATGACGTAAACATTCTCTTCGTAGTAAATTGTAAAACATGCAAAGTCGACTGTAATAAATATTGTAATGTAACCGAAATTTGAATCGATATTCTGTTGCTCGTAGATACTTGTATACCCGAGAACTTTATATACCTATGTACACATATCTAAACGTATGTTTGTATAAATAAATAAATGTCTGAGTGATTAAGAATAATGACGCTACCCTGATTCATCTAATGGGGGTCTACTAAAGAAGCAAATTAAACAGAACTGCATCGAGAAGAAATATTTGACAAACTCATTTATCTTTCTTTCTAACCTGGTTCGACGGGTTATTGTTAAACCAATAACCCGTTGAACCAGGGTTGAATTGAAGACCAAAACCTTATTTCTAAGGAGAGACGTAGGCATGTCATAAATAAATTATTCAGACATCTAACACACCACGCCATCCAGTCCCAAGCTAAGCAAAGCTTGTGTTATGGGAACTATAAAACTGATATAAATATTTTATATATTTATACAGCAGTCGCATACGCTACCACTGCGCTACCGAGGCCTTTATGTGGTTGATTATAGTCTGTGGATGATGAACATGATAACGACGATGAAATAAATGATGTACTCATGGCCGATTTCGCCCAGCCTCAAACGACCAGCCAACTACGTAGGAGATGTTATTGTGCACAAGTGTGCGCGCAAACACAGGTGCTTTCTCTGTTCTCTCACTCTCATAATCCGATAGGACGTCTATCCGATTCGACCGGGCAAAGATCAGGCGTTGAACCTATAGCTTTATGTTGCTCTTCGGGGTTTAAGGACTTAAGACCCCAACTTCATAACTAATGTAAGTGGCCAATGCAGCCGCGAGCTCACATTGCAGGTATCACAATTTACTCAAGTGACATAAATTTTACACGACTCGTTTAAAAAATATTATTCTCTTGTTTTCTACAGTTTATACTGAACTTTGACACAAGTTACGCGTTTGTTTGTTGGTTTCCCTTTCATTAACTTTTCCTGTTACCCTTTCAATATCTAAACAAGTTTTAATTACAAATTTATAACAATTTATGAATTAAAGACAAGTTAAAACTGAAGACTGAACCATTACATAATTTTGCCGAAATTACCTTTAGTGTATTTATGAATGTAATAGGCTCTATTTTTATATCACCAAAGTATTTTTTTTCTATCTCACAGAAATTTAGAATGAAATGTTCGTACTATATATTTAGTGTATTTGTAATAACGAGTAGCTTAATAACTTGAAACATAAATAAACTGTGATGTGTTGGCATTTACCTACAACAAATCATGTTTGGGTACGATTTAACGAAGGTACGCTGAAAAATTTCGCGATTATAATACTATAGAAAACTTTCCGATATCGCCTGTTGCGCATCGTAATATCCCGCCGGGCACAATCCAGCTCGGCTGGGTGAGGATCTTTCTTTGGAGGTTCATGACATCTGGGACTTGTTGTTTACTACCGGCCATTCAGATTTAACTAGAGATAGGTTATTGAAAAACGGTCTGAATTTACCTCAATATTTATAGTATTTGTTATGATAACTTGCCAAAAAAGAAGGAAAGAAATTGATCCTGCATATCAATGAAAGTATTGAATTAATCAGTTTGAAAAACATATATAGATCATCTCCAGTTTTAAACAGAGCTGGAATAATAAAAAACGACCGAAACTCCAGTAACGAGGAAAGGTGGACGGGAAAACATTGTTTGTTCGAATAGGGTACTTACCCTACCACATTGTCATCAGATATACCGAGTCTATAAATTTAACATAATATTTATTTTAAACTAAGTTACTTATGATTCATGTCATGTTGAGGGTTGGAATTTTTGTCGTGTATGTTTTCAGTGCGGTATAAGCCCGATCAATCAAAGGGGTCGAGTCAATTGGATTTATCCTGGCAATCGGCGATTCATGCCACTCTCGGTTGAATGATCTCCAAAGGTATTATTATATCTATATAAATGACAATGTGTCAATCTGTTGCTAAACGCATAATTTGAGGAAAGCTCGTCCAATACATGTGTTTTATTTTCACATTTCCGCACAAAGAAAGTTCTTATGGAGTTAAAAACGTAAAAATTCTTAAAAGATAGTAAAATCATCACTGTTCTTTTCTCACATAAACTAAGGAGTAAATTAAAGGTCATGTTTTTGGCTGTCAAACATTTGACGTCAATCAAAACAAAACAAAAGATTTCCAGGATTATCTTTGGTACCTTAAAGTTATTAGTTATTAGGCAATAGGCACATTAGTAATGCCTGCGACTGAAAATTGTTTTTTCTGGTCTTCTTAAGTCTCTGGACTGGTATCACATTCAGAGCAGCTAGTTGTATATTCATAATTCATAAGGTCATCGCACTACCTTGTAGATATATTATTAAGATACTAACATAAAAGTTCACCCAAAGATGACTACAAACATATCGTACCGGTACAAAACTGAACACTATTAATGCTGATTTTCATTATTTAGTATTAAAAGCTAAGCGATATTATGAGGCTTACTTGAAGGGTTTCAGATTACAATAACCTTTAGTGAACGGATTTTTGCATCAAAATAGGTCGCGACGTCGCGTCGAGACGTTGCTGCACCCACGCCTTGCACTCCACGGAGATGCGAAGTGCGTTACCCTTTCCCTCTTCGTGCCATGCAGCCGTGGGATCCACGACTAAACATCCTCACAGATTTCCAGAAAGGATTCTTTTATACACTATTTTTGCGAAACTTGACTGTTTCTGTAGCCCACGAAATGGAAGCTACGTTACTACTCAAATACCAGCCTGGTTGTATGCCTTGCCTAGACACACATGCTCTTTGTATTTTCGTCTCATTCAAGTCTTTGGAATGAAGTATCATTGCCTTATTTCCATTTCAGACAAAAATATTTGGTAAAGGAAAATTTTCATGATCAGTACAGTACAATAGTTTAAAGATAAACTCCATCTGATTATGAACACTCTTGTCATAAATGCATCACAAATTTAAATTATTTTTACCATCACATTACGTCATATTGAGGTGCTTCTATACCATTGCGCCTCCGCGCTCGCACTCACCAACGGAACACGACAGCACGAATGGGTCATTTTAAGTATAACTGCTGTGAGAGGATAGTGCCGCCTCCGTCAAGCCGACCCGTTCGTCCAGAAATCAACGTGACTCTGCTATTAATGATTTCTGCATTAAATCTGCCATTTTGAGAATCATTTCGATATTCTCTATACTGTGTTACAATAGGTAATTCATCTTCTCTTTGCAAAAAGGAAAACTTGAAATAATACCTATGCCTGTTGGTCTCTTTAGAAAGGAGATCTCCTTCTAAAGGGAGGCCCATCTGTAGCTGTGGACTATTAAATAGGTTATTGGGATGACGAGCACTTAAATTGGAATAAATAACTGAATGCAACAACTAAAGAGTTGTAGAAATGTTAGACTGAACGTCTAACGATTCGATAAATAGGTGATTCAAGTCAATGTTTGACACATAAATTTAGATGATAAAAAAATCGATGTATTATATATAATCACGAAATTTCAGTTTTTAATTTAGAATTTTCCAAGAATAAATACTGTCATGGACGTTTTTTGGCGCAGAGATAGAACATAGTAATTTATAAAGGTAGAAATACTACATATATACTGTGATTCCTTGCACAAATAAATACAGCTCACCTTTAAATCGTAATCGTATGATAGTTTATCTAATAAACACATATTATATAAATTCAAATCAATTTATGCTTATCCAAAATAACATTAACATTACTTAGCTCACGTAGTACGCACTCAAAAGTTATGTAATCATTCCTATATAAGTGAAGTGAGGGGGCAATGGAAGTAAAATGGCTACCAAACCAAGTAATCAGAACTAACAATGTGCCACGAAACCCAACAACTGCGAGAATCGCCTTCGACCGACCCGAAATAACAAATGGGTTTTAACTTCTAAAACAACTAACAATATTAGCTCGTAAGTAATTTTCAGGTGCAAGAGATCAATAGTACCCGAGACTTTGGAAGAGTCATACATCGAAGAATCAACTTTCCTCCTCTCCTTCCTAATTCTTGATAGGGGTATCAAGAATTAGGAAGGAGAGGAGAGCAGTTCAGAGTCCCTCGAAAAGCGCCAGTATTAAGTATCTAAATTTACAGGCATCCAGAGGCTAGGATAGATACTTGCCATACATTATTATTTGTCCTCTCTGCTGCAATAAAACCGGGTTAAAAAAATAGCAAGGTAATAATCCCATGCCATACTAATTAAAAACTGCACACAATTACTCCGAGTCATGTACATACTGTGTGCATTTATTTGGTTGCATTACGTTATGTTTATTAGCTACATCGACGGCACGTGTAAACTGACTATTACATAGTTTCAAGACATAACGTCTTGACGCGTTACGTTATTAAACGTCCATTACTTGTTTTGTTTCAAACACTTTCCAAGTTTCCGTTGCCGCCGATCGCTGAACTATTTCCTTATCTAATGTAGCTGGAAACAATCGTATTGTACGTCGATGCTTGGTGTAGGGCAGGTTCAGGGGCACGGCTCGTCGTCGCAATGCACTTTCAGCCATTCGAGATTGCACTGAGTGTAGCATAGTGCAATTTGCAGGAAGTGAATTCACGCGTTTCTTTGCTTAAAACGGAAAATGATTAAGTTACATATAGATATATATATGTATACATACTTGTGACATGTTAATTATGAAGATATTTAATAGAACTAATGTTGTTTTGTGATTGGAAGATTGCATCAATCTCTAGCTGTGTTGTGAGTAGGACTTTTATGTTCTGTAGTCGGTTCCACAATGGTATTGATGTAATCGGATCAGCGCAAATCTCCATTTGAAAGCCGCCCTTGGCCCTCGGCTATTTTTACGTACTCCCACCAATAACGACGTCCTTTATGAGCGGTGCTCGTTAGTAACTCGCATGCATCGGTCCTGTTGGTGAATCCGTTGCTTATTTATAGCAAAATAAGTGGCTTTTATCTATCGTTCGTCCTTTACTATTTTTGTTTACATAACAATAAAAGAGAGTAATTTTATTAAAACAGTATAAATATATGATGAAGACATAATATCAAATAACTAGAGACGCCTAATCCCCGCTGCATTTAATGGTCGGTGAGTTCACTATTTTATACTTGCTGTGGAGGATCCTCCGACCAGGCGAGGTGATCATGCCTGGCGGGCCACTATCCAACGGTTGATGTTGGGAAGTTGTATATATGTTAATCGGCGCGAGAACATTTATTGCGCGATGCAGGATTGGTAGCTTCTTCGTACACTACGTTACTCCGTAGTTCAGTGTATCTCTGGTAGATGGCGTTGTCATATGTTTTTGTTGCCGCTGTATGTGGAAGTCGCCACACCTGTCAGTTGAACTGCGTACTCGTTTGCCCCTATAGGCGCTTCTATACCATAACTTAACTAAAAATTAACGTTTTGGTAAAAAAGGGAAGTGGACTTATTATATTTCCAACTTTTCCAGTTCTCTTCGTATTGATTTTGATGCGTGTTCCAGGACAGCTCACTATCGTAAGACTGCCCGAGTGCTATAACTCGGTGTGTTCGTAACACTGCTGATGGTCTTGGTGTACAGGAACTGCTGTTGCGTAGGTGGGAACGGAGGCGGCATTAGTACAAAGTGCCATAGAAATCTAGCTTGATATATTAAATATATTTTTTAATATGTTACACCTTTTCTCATCTGATTAGAATAGTGTTTGTATTGTTGTTATTAAACTTGTGAGAAGATCTGCTTCGACACTTCACCCACTAAGCTCAAAATTATAGTCAATCACCCTACGAATATCACTAGTAAATATATACTAATAAACGCGAACACATTACTCATCGTCGTACTACTTAACAATGCTATCTTTTTGACACCACAGAGAAATATTTGTTGATAAAAATAAACTTCACTAACCTATATCACAGCCTCGGTGGCGCAGTAGTTACTTGAGGTTTCGGGAACGATACCCGGCTGGATCGAATGTTTGTATGATCTGCAAATATTTGTTTCGAAGTTTTGGTGTTTTCTATGTATAATATCGGCAGCTATCATTATACAAGCTCTGCTTAGTTTGAAGCTAGAGAGCGTTGTGTATTAAATGTCCGAAATATTTAAGTACTACCATTTTTTTTTTGTAATTATTTTCCAAATTACCAATAACTTTTATTATTTATCCCCGCTGCAGCTCCTCACGGGTTAAAATTGTACTCTGACGGTTTTCTTATAATTTTTTTTCATACAAAGTTTGTTCTAACAATAGCACATTATACGCGTGTATATATTTCAGTGATTCATTTTTATTTATAAAGAAATACCGTCTTAAACATCAGCCTCTCGCAGTCCAGTACTTTTCTTCCTCTTTGCAGTGCTGTTATCCTCTTTAGTTAGCTCGCTCAGTCAGCTTTTACAATCCCACGGGTAAAATAGTACAGGTGATGCTCCATGTTTCTTATCCATCACCACCCGGGCACGTGTCGTGTCGTGTCTCGAGTTGCCGTTGCTATGTTGATTGAGGGAGTTTCATCAACAATCCATGATGTCCCACTGCTGGACTCATTCTCATCTCAGGAGAGGGTTATGTTTAGGTTCAAACCTTCCATGGTATCACTGAGTGTTTTTTTTGTAGTACGTTAGTTTTTGGAGCATTTTAATAAAATGAAAATCAGGTGGCACTTTCTTGCACACTCATTATATGATTCTGACTCATTATATGATGATGATCAAATTAAGATTAATTTAATGTCAATTTTATATTTATAATATTTTCTTTTTTTTGTATGTTGTGTGACTAACAAATATATTTATTATTTCTTTTTTCGACAATCCCTATCTTAAATTTCATTGAAATCGATGCAGCGGTTTAAACATGAAAGCTAACAAACAGACAGACAACGTTACTTACAAATTTATAATATTGGCATATATAAGTATATAGTCCATTCCCTTAGCTACGGTCACCCTGATCGCACTGCCGTCGCACGTGCGGCAAACTGGCACAAAATCAAAGAACCCGCCTGCGGCGTACATCCATAAGTAAAATTTGTCAGTTTACGCCTTTGTACGAATTAATATATTCGTGTTTCAACAATAACCACAGACGCGTGCGGGTGCACAGACACTATCTAAACGAATGGACTATAGCTCTGCTGGCAACACAAGGGAACGAATACGGAACGTCTAGAATTGTAAAAACGTATAAGTAGTAGTAACATCCCGTGATTAATGCCGTTGTAGGTCTAACAGTTTGGCAACTGACTTCATCTGTGACAAGTAAAATTATATATTAAATGGAGTATCAAGAAATAGCATTTCCTGAGACTATTAATGTGTTTAAATATTACTAATAGCTTCAAACAAAGCTCTTAACGTTCAATAGAATCTATACAAATAAATGAAATTGAAGTGTCTGTTGGTAATTTTAAAATCACCCCTTTTTTTAAATTTTGTCCGCTTGTCTGTCGGTCTGTCCGGCTAATTTCTGTAAAGCCTGGACAGATTTTGACGGGACTTTACAGATAATTGATGATATAAGAAGTAAGTACGAAGTAGTAGAAGTACCTACTTTTTTAGGGTAGATTTGCCCCGCGATGCTACATCGAATATCAAGTCCAATGCAAAAATGATTATTTCAATCTCCTATAACCTATCAATTTCAATAGCCTATAACTTCAATGAATTAATATATCTAATGTATTAATTACACTTGAATGACGATTAAATTAAATCGCCATTCACGTAAAACCCCTTTAGCTTTATAGCCCATAATGTCCTCAAATATATTGTCTAACTACCGAGCCCCACCCAATCTGTGACAGAACTGTTTCCCTTGAAAAGTTGTAAACAAAGACCGCGGCAACTTACCCATGTACCTGTGTAGGTTGGTGCACTATAATGGTTTTTATTGTAAACAAATTTGTTGACGCTTTTATGACATCACGCTACCAACAAAGAAACAGATGAGGTTGCGTGGGTCGACCGCGTAGCCTTGTCTGTAACTCTTTTTTAACCCCCAACGCAAAAAGAGGAGAGTTATAAGTTTAACGTTGATGTCAGTCTGTCTGTGGGTTCTGTCTGTGGCATTGTAGCTCTCAAACGGATGGACCAATTTCGATATGGTTTTTTACAGTTAAAAGACAGACTCCTTGCGGTGGTCCTTAGATATTTTTGGTTAACATCGTGGTCCTTAGATATGTTTGGTTAAAATCGGTCCAGCAGTGTAAGAGTATCAGCTCTTTTCTTTTCTCTTTTAGTATGATAGAGAGAAGTTTAAGTGCCTGTATAGGGGTTTTATAATTTTTTTGCACGTAAAGTACTTAGTCTATAATAAAGTGCTATTTGTAAAGCGTTGCACAGGGGAATACTAACTAATACAAGTTATTTTTTGTTTGATCGGATTCTTAACGATTTGAATAAGAAACCCAGTCTTCACTAATTATGTCTAGCACTCAACTTGCAGTAAACAATACAATGTACACGGAGCCTGGGATTTTGTATTCTTATATAGACCGATTATCTGATACGGACAAATATAAATGAGTCGATAAATGTGTTGCTAGCGCAAATCTCGAGAAATGCTCGACCAATATGGTTAATATTTTTATATTTTCGTTAAATCATAAGGAAGGTTCTCAAAAAGAGAAAAACTTTAAAATTGCGAGGAAAATAGTAAAAGCAACCCTTTTCTTTTTCCCCGCTAATGTCAACAAGGGAGTCTGTTGGAGCACCTAATGTCAGATAAAATTAAACTTATTCAGGTGCAAACATTTTTTGAGTTAAAGTGTATTTCAGTCAAACTAAGCCAAACTGCAGAAGCTACTTGACTATTCTAAGACGTAGGCCGTCCAAAGCAGAAGCAAGCAAAAAGACTAAAACACAGTTTTTCAAAACTAATATATTAAAGTATAAATTAAAATAAATGTGAGAAAAAATGTAATGTTTTTTAAAATTTAATTTGCTAATATTATTACCGAGATAATTGCTCAGACGTACAAACGCACTATAAATAATAAAAATAACAAACACATCTTACTTGTTTACATTTGCCATAAAAAGAAGCTGTACAACGTTCGCATTGTTCATCTAAATTTGATTGTTTCCATTCTTACATGACCAAAAACGGTACGAATGAAAACTTGAAAATAAAATATTTCACCAAGTTGTAGGTTTTTATAAAAGGGTGGATGTCGAGAGCCGTGGACTTAGAGTAGGACATTTGGCAAGGGTGGTCTTGTCGCAACCGAGCGGATAGTACATCATAGACTTGTGAAGTATATATGTGTCGGCTATAGGCAGTCGGGTTAAATCGCCGCGCGGTGCGGTCGCCCGCTTCGCACGCGTCTCGCGGCATGGCGCGGGAATATACGCGAGCGCATGAGTTCTACATGCCGCCGTTGCACGAGCTGCAGCCTCCGACCCACTACCACCACTATGATATGATACAGTGAGTATTCACCTATATTTAAAAGCAAAGTGTCAACAATACTTTCAACTATCGTTCTAAGCAAATTTTAACTTGAAAAAAATTACGTGTATGTTTTGTGTGAAGAAATTAAATAAAATAAGTATAAAATAAGAGAAATAAAAGTGCATATTTTTTTGTTCAATATTATCGAACTCTAACAATTTTATTAAAATATTTTAATACACAAAAGTTTAGTACAAGTGGTATTGAACAAAAACAATTGCTTATATATTTTTTATTACAATTTGCCTGAGAGTTAAGCCTCTTTTATAGCGAAACACATTATAATTGTTTCATAAATTAATAACCATTAACTGAAATGAGTGAAAAGTTAAAAGAAAGAGGTTCCTGTTTATCGTGTGAAAGGCCCTCAATTTGAACCAATAAAGTATTAATGTCTTTTGTACCAACCACGCTCTTCATTATGTGTACTGAGTGAAATAGTATATGTTGTTTTATATAATCGAATTAAATGAAACCTCTAACGTGATAAATAGTTATGACGACCTCGAATACGCCGTCATTTCTTTTGTAATAATAATAATAGTGGTACATTATTCTCACAATTTTTTCTTCGCAGTGGATATATATTGAAATAAACATACAGTTATTTTGATTACGTATCATAGATATGTAATTAGTTTAGCTTTAATGGGTTCCCTTTTAAAGGAGTGGGTCTACTATCGCAAAACTTCCTTAAAGAAAAACACCATTATCACTAAGCATCTGTGCGTAGAACTTGAACACTTTTCGACATTCAATTCAGGTTTCTTTGATGTGTGCCGATATTTTTTTGTTTTTTATAAATATTATCGACAAATATATCGACAAACCGATATGTATCTTATTGACATGGTATATATATTTATAATGCACTTATATTATTAATGTGTGTATATATGTAATTAATATTTTGAGTGTAGAATAAGTGTAAATATTGTAAATAAATATTATTATATAATTTATGTGTTATGTTTAGTATAATTTGTTATATGTATAAANGCACTTATATTATTAATGTGTGTATATATGTAATTAATATTTTGAGTGTAGAATAAGTGTAAATATTGTAAATAAATATTATTATATAATTTATGTGTTATGTTTAGTATAATTTGTTATATGTATAAAATTATATAAAATAGATAAACAAAAGTGGGAGGATCTCTACATATTTATCGTTCCATTTTATTTTCTGTTACCTTTTATTTGCTAACGTCATAATTATTTTTTTTATCTTGCAAGCATAACACCTAATCTGGTCTATACCGGATTCTTATTAGCTAAGTGCACCAAACATAGGACTACTATAACTTACACTCACCTACCTATTAAATACTAGAGCTGAATAGTTTTAGCTAGTCAACTGTAACAAAAAAATATTTCTATTTAACACACAAATTAGAATAAGAGGAAACATTTTTTTTAATTGAACCACTTTTAATTTAAATGCAAGCGTAGACCTTTCGATTGAACAGTTCACTGCAAGCGCCTGGTGAGAAATAATTAACACTTTGTTTTTGAAAACAACTATATGTATACAAAACTTTTATTTTTAAACCAAATCGATGATTTAGGTGAAAAAGATAATTTGAAATATTTTTATTTTTTCATAAATCATTTTTCTTCAAAGACAGTGACAGTTCACTAAGAGAAACGGACACTAAGAATCCCATGTGGGATTTGAATGTCAACACCTTAGTGCTGTAGAAGGCAGTTACCATCTAAACCACTGCGCCCTCCTTCATATACATCAGGTAAGTATTAGGTATACGTATTAGGTATAGATAACCGTCTCGGCCGTGAGCTCGAAATCATTGAATAAAAACTGAGTCACAAACGCGATGCACCACGGTGGGTGGGGGTGCATGGCTGACGAGTTGATCAATCGTTGAAGCGACCCCTTTTAGAGCACTGCTCTAACGCCTGGCGAGTCACGTATTCGATAATCCTACGACGTATGAAACATACAGTAATGGAAAGCAAATAAACCGAAAACTAAAATTCGGGGTTTCTTTTTTTAAATTCTGTCTATGATAGTAAAAAACAGGTTATAGTTGACCCATTTCATGTTGTATACAAACGAAACACGCTAATTATTGAAATAAAAAAGCAAAAAAGCGTCTTCGTGTTTATGTACTCCGTTTACAAACAGGCAATTTAATTGATATACCTAATTGGTGTCGCTTATAATTCCAAAACCCAGAACGTGCCAAAAATATATATGTTATCGTTAATCTGTATAATTCAGGTATTCTATACGATACCTAGGTAATGTTTAAATTACCTGGAACGTTCAGGCAATTTATGAAATATTATGAATATTAATAACCATTACATACTTTACCTAGGTATTCTATACAATCTTTAGGAATTGCATAGAATACCTAATGATCCACCGGCAATGTGTAAAAGAAATAGATTTTGGTCTGTATTTATTAATTTTGTGTCACCACCTGCCTGCCTATAAAATGACGGACAACAGAAACGTGTTCTGTTTGCTTAAAATCAACTTTGTTCAGAACAGTGAGCATTTCAGATCCCCTATGTAGTTGTTGAATCGTTGGTCTTTGGTGGGTGTGAGTGGATTGTTTGTGACTTTTTTATATAAATATGAAAAAGCTGACAAACGAGCAGAGGTATCGCCTGATGGTAAGCGATTACCGCTGTCCATGGACACCCACAATACCAGAGGCGCTGCGCAGCGAAAAAGCTATTTCATACCGGTTTTCTATGAGGCCGTGGTATCACTCCAGTCGAGCCGGCCGAGTCGTGTCGAAGAATGGCTCTCCCTCGGTTATACGACTTTGTAGTAGCTTGATTTGTAGATTCTATATATGTGTGCCTCGTTGATCTAGGGGTTGTAGTATGCGACTGCCAGTCAAGAGGTTCAAATCCTGTTTCGGACCAGAGGTGTCATTGAGTTTTTTTGATTATATAAATACTTAAATACCTAACCAGTCGGTCCCGGTTGTTGTCGTACGATAACAGTCTCGAAGCTTAGTTGGAGGCCTTCGGGCGGCTTAAAAACATCCAACGGCAAGATTTACATAGCCACAACGTTGTCTTGCCAGTCCCCAACCCGCACTTGGCCAGCGTGGGGACGTATGGCCTTATCCCTCTCCTGAGAGGAGACCCGAGCCCAGCAGTGGGACATTATGGGTTGTTGATTGATAATAACAGCTCGAAGTTTGGAAGTTGGGGTCTGAAACCCCGTACCTCGGAGAGCACGTAAAACTGTCGGTTCTGCGCGTGATCTCTCCCTGATCGTATCGGTTAACCGTCCCATCAGATTATGATAGTGATATTATAGTGCATCTGTGTTTACGCACACAATTGTGCACTATAATATCTTCTGCGTAGTTTGGCTGGTCTCCGTTGAAACTGGCCGCCGTGGCCGTAATCGGCTAGGAGAACAGGCCTACGATAGGTTTTAAGTCATCATTATCTTCAACTGCCCACTGCTGGACATAGAGCTCTCTTTAGCGAGGAGGTTTGGTGTACTATACCACTCTGACCAGACGGGTGGGTGTGGGGTTTGTTTTTAGCTGTCCTCACTGCAGTGATGCTGTCCTGTGTAGTTTGCCTTTTTAGTCACCTTTTACGTCACCCCCAATAGGGAATATGCATACAATTTTTGTTTGTTTCAAATGTTTTTTTCTTATTTCTTTATTATCTTTACAATATACTTAAAAGGTAATCTTTTTTATTTAGTGATTATTTAAACTTGAGACTAGTATCTTTTAATAAATCTATATCTCTCGCTTTTCTCTCTCTTTTTGTTTATCTTTTTCTCCAGATTTGTCCTGTTACCAAGGATCTAACTCCATTCATTTTGCACTTTTCTATATATAGTAATGCAGAAATTTCCCAATAGGCCGCTGTAGTGTGGATCACCATGTTGCATCGTTTGCGAATCCAATAAGTATGGTGGCTAACACTCTTGGATCTTGCTCATGCTTTCCGTCAGGTACAGTAGATTCACTTTGGATCATTATACACGTAAAAGTGTGTATGTATATCTATACAAAGTAGTAATCTCCCAGTGGTCGTTGATCAAGCGTAAATAATTTAATTTAATACTCAATATTGGTTACTCTTTACTCTCTCCTAAATGTCTCGATGACTGCCTCTGTGGCGCAATGACTGCCTCTGAGTAGCGTATGCGACTGCTGTACTTCAAGTCTGAGGTCCGATTGACGGGTTGTACCAAGTGTTTGTGTGATCTGCAAATATTACCAAAAAAATAGTATACGTATTTATATCAGCTGTCTAGTACCCATAATACAAGCTCTGCTTAGCCTGGGGCTAAATGGCTTTGTGTGTAAGATGTCCGAAATATTGTAAAATTTGATACTGATGTATGTACGTCTAAATATACTACTTTTTTTAAAGCTGGATAGATTGTTTGTCTCACTTTTTGAATCGAAAATTATTTTTGTTGTATAGCTCATTTATCGAGGAAGCCAATAGAGTATCTAACACCGATCTACGACCAAACGTATCCAAACAACAATGTCATATGTCGCGAAAAGGAGAAGGCGATTCTTTTAGAGAGACGCAGAGACGCTGGTCAACCAATAGACATAATAATTGAACAAGGATAATCTCAGATAGAGACACGTTAATTAGTCCATATTTTATGTTGATGTTCTACTGACATAACTAAGGTATCATCTTTCATACTAATATATCCGATTTGAATTTTAATAAATTCATTAGAAATTAATGTTTCGGTACTCTTACTTACTGAGTGCATTCATATTAAACGTTTAATTCACGTGTGTTTTCCTGGGGCGGAGGTTCTTTCTACCCGAACGAACCGTGCAAAAAACTATGTACTATGTAGATATATTCCTTTGACCCGCTCTTTGGTAAGAGCTAATTAAACTGACGGACTTGACTTGAAGGTGTCGATAGTGGATATGTGGATTTCGAAAATGTTGTTGTCATTAATTATATTTTGAAAATACTCTTTCTTATGCGTCCTGCACGCATAAGAAAGAGCTACCTAGTGATTCAGTGTAGTGAAAATAAAACATGCTTTTAATGTTAGCTGCATTTTGAGTTCCAACTTTACCTTTAAAACTTGTATCAGGAATGACAACAGCCCTTTTTGTGGCTACTCCATCGGAGACGTGTGACCGTCGTCTTCTGCTTTTTCCTCTTTACAAGTGGGAGTCCTTATCTCTGTTCGCTATCACCAGCCCCCGTCATCGTACAAGATAATTGACCCTATGTTTGTTTTTTCATAATAATAATTTACTTGTCAGATGTAGGTGTACACATTACTATCATAAATTTAAAGATGGCCCATATATGTTCTACCAGTATATTCATGATTTGCATGGTACATTTTGTAATGACATTTATGAAATTAAAAATATATGAATGAACTCTAAACCCTCGTGCAATGTCAAAATTTTTAATGTATGTCAAAAATTTTAAGTACTGTCAAATAAAATGCAGTAAAAAATAAAAACTAATTAGGAGCCATGGTGTGATCAAGAGCTGCGTAAAGATCAATAGCGTACTCTGTTCGGGTGAATCGAATGTTCAATATCAACCAGCCGCTTTAAAGTATAGGCCAAGGTAGTGGGTATATGAAAGTTTCAAAATATTTCTTACTTTGTTAGCTTCACCTGCCTAATGCCTACGTACTGTTCATTTGATATTTAGCTGCTATTATGTACTCCATGATTGAAGTTTACGCTTCATGAACGTGGTAATTACTACTGTATATGTCCACTTTGTCTCATATTCTGGTTTTATGTCCATTACTCGATTATCTATAGTTTTTTTAATATTTATGTGAACGGCTGACCTTGGAATACTGACATGATGGTGATGATCTCTGCCTGTGTTCCAGAAATACTTTCTTTTCTGTAACCATTGATTGTTATTGTGTTGACAAAAGGATCTTTATGTCTCTAATTATGAACTAAAAGGTTCTTACAAATGAAATTAGGATTAAACATTATATTCGTTTGTGTGTATACACATATTAAACCTTTGTATTTTTATCCAGATTTAAAAGTCATAGAATTATGCACATAAGTAAAAAACTGTCGTCTATGACGGCGATATCTTGAAATAGTGCTTTTGTTTGCATAATGAAATAAATAACGAAGGTTGCGACACGTTGCGCATGCGTAGTTCACGTACCTGTGTATATTTATTTATATTATTCACCAACAATCACACCATAAATACATGCTGTTACACTTAAGAGGCAAGAATATTGTTCAAGCCGTGGATACAATCGGTAAGAAACATACTTCGTTTTGAGATGATTTGCTCGACACCAACTTTATTGCAATAACAACATACAATGCTGTCATGTCACTGTTCATCATTGGTTTAATGACATGTTGATCTCTTATTATTATCCTAAAGAAAAAATCCACAGGTTAAAAAAAACGGCAACGTCAACCATTATGACACTCATATAAATAATAGTTTATTAACCAAACGCCACACTAAATTCTTCTATCTCAGTCATACATTCTCTTTTTATGCATGTCCCTGCCAAAATGACTCTACTCTGTCTGATGGAAAGCGTGAGCAGAATGCAAGAGCGGTGGTCACCATAATCATTGCAAATGCAGACAATGCAGCATGGTGACCCATGCTATAGCGGCCTATTGATGCTTCTGCATCATTGGGCCTCCGGTCTCGCACACACCAACGAAACACGACAACACAAACGCTGTCCTTTTACGTTGTAAAATTGTACAGTCCTGGTTGAGCCGGCCAGTTCGTGCTGAAATCAACGTGGCTCTACTAAGTTAAAGCTATAAATACTAAGTATTTATGACTTAATTTTATACGATTGGGGTGAACGACATTGTCTATGATAGTATAAACTCCACCACCTACTCAGTTTAAACGTATTACCTATGTTCCTACCTGAATATGTTCTAAAATATTATCTAGAACGTCTTTTCTTCAGCATTGACGGAGGTTAGGCAGCCTTAAAGTAGGCAAATAATATTTTTCAAGCTTTGTAATAATATATGTACATACGTATACATTCTATGACATTTTTAATATAACACCCCCTTTCAAAATATTTTTAGACAAGGATTAACAAAAAATATTACCCACCCTTCTGTACGTACTGGGGTTGTGAGGAATTCGGGATTATTCACATTTGCAAATGTAGAACAAATGCCATCTGCAACATTCGCCGATACGAATGCGAACATCCGCCCCAAAATATTTGATATTTCGCGTCGGCGATATTTAAACTGATTATTATCAATCAAAAGTCAATTAGGTTAATGGAAGAGATTTAGTTTGAATGTTTACTACTTATTATTGATATTACGTACATTATAGTGATATTATACAATTGACAGAGATATAGTTTTAGAGTATATGTTAACATGTGCGTAAACTGAAACGGTAATAGTCTGTGTGTGTCTGCCCACACCGACCGTTTACGTAAAACATTTTGATAAAGTTTATATAGTCTGTCACCGGGGCCAATCTATTGACTCGCTCATTAAAATCGACGGTACAACATACAAACATAAATAGACATATTTTCTATTAAGGTGTTTTATTAATATCTTACTTAAGATAAAATGGAATCTTCCTAATTTAGTAACTTTCTTCAAGAAGGACCGTAAACATTTTTTGATCAAGAGGTACAATGAAAATGAAAATGTTTGTATGATATAGGTGAATAAACCAAGCTAACAACTAATCGAAATCGGTAGCAAAATAAAGGCTATTTATATTTAAAAACTAATCTAATGGTATAGGATTGCATGAGAAAAAAAAACAATAAACATTACTAAAAGAAAATAGTCTTGACAGCTTTACGATAGAGAAACTACCATAGGGGTGTTCATTAATTATATTTAAAATAAATGTGTCTCATCTGGTATTCTGATTGGTGTAAGTCAATCTTCACCGGCTCTTAGACCATTACATACATACCATTCATAGATGAGAATATAAATTCGAATGCGGATGTTTACTAATATGCGAATATACGCGAATGCGGTAACAATTATTCAGCACATCATCAGATCATTCTGTGTATATACACGGTTTCCAAAACTAGTGTGTTTTGTGTTTGTTTTGTTTAATGGCAAGAAAAACAATTTTTGTCGTTCAACATTACCCAAAAATAATAATATCTGTTTAATATCGTGTATTATTAATTTGACAATGTTCTATATAAATTATGCTATCGCTTCTGGTAGGAATAGGTGAATTGACTCATTAACTCAATGAATTGGCTTGGGTCTAAGTTCTCCAAACAGAGCCTAATACCAATAGTTTCCTAGGCTATTCTAGGTCTAGAAGTAACAACGACCGAGTCGCATACGCTACCACTGCGCCACCGAGGTAGTCAAAATGAGCGTATTCCTTCTTCAAAGGCCGGCAACGCACTTGTGACGCCTCTGGTATTGCGGGTGTCCATAGGCGGCGGTAATCGCTTACCATCAGGTGATAAGGCTGTCTGTTTGCCCCCATTCTATAAAAAAGATAAGTCTAGTGATGAAAATTAACTTGGCCCATTGACACTTGCAACTGAAGAGCGCCCGAATGCGTTCCCAATCTTTGCTTATTTAAATCTATAGAATGCCTTTAAGCTTTTCATATGCTGAAATAATCCTTTCCCATTAGAGAGACCATAAGCTTGTCGACGATTACAACATTATCTATACCTGTTTGCACTTATGATGTGTACGCGAATTAATCTGTTGCGGATTAATACCCCTCGTTGCAGTCGAGTTCGTATCGGTCTGGAAATAATAACAAAACACATTTTTAAAAACTTTATAATGTTTATGCTTCGTTAAGAATATGTCCTCTTGATCGACAATCGAGTACATTCGCAAAAACTGTAATCTACACAAATATACCTACATACATAAGTTATGATGCTTTAAATAGAAAAGTATTTAATAAATGCTACAGACGGGTTACCTGATGGTCATCTGGTCGGTCCTCCGACCGCGTAGGGGGGTGGGGGTATATTTCCTTCATCTTCAATCTTTTGTCGAAACGAAATGATAAAATTGCTGAATATCGGTATCCTATCACACGTCGCCTTTGTAAATTGAATGTTTGCATCGTCAATAACCATAAACCGAACAGAAAATACAGGAAGTAACAAACAAGTATGTAATATGATAATATATATGATATGCAGTAGTTATGTGACGCGATGTGACCTTAAATAAGTATCGTCGGTCCGTCACAGTACGTGGCGTACGTCATATCGAGTAATGAGATATGAACCGCGTAAGGACAACCGTTCGTACACTGTGCGGTTTCGGATTATATTGCCTTTGTAACAATAAAAAGTGTACTGATAATATTGCAAGACTGTTTTTACTATTTTTATATAGGTTTAGCTCATTTATTACGGCATCGGGTATTTTCAGATCGTTTGCATTTTCTCGAGTAACAAAGATCTCGTCTTTGTTTATTTGAGGTGGCGGACTTCAGAACTACTTTCTAGATTTCTTATGATAGTTATTAGTACAACAAGTATTTTTTTATTGAATGTACAAAAAGATTTTTTGGTTTCATTTTTTCGTAGTGAATCAGTAAGTCCTTATTTATCTTCTTAATCTCTACTACTTCTAAAGACTTATGAATGGAGCGTGATGTTTTTGGATAACAGCACAGATGACATATTCGATTAAGTGTTGTGGATTCAAATTCCATACAGGACAACATGTCATGTCCTGTGATCACTGGATTCTACTTATGCTTTCTGTCAGACAGAGTAGAGTCACTTTGGCAGATTAAAAAAAAATATGTGGTTCTCAGTCTCGGTTGTATACATAATATACCAACGATGCCACTCATGATGTTGAAGTGATTTGCTGTTTTACGTTTGTTTTTGCCAAGCGATACATCAGCTATTAAGTTTTTTAATAGTTCAAGGCCTGCCACTTATCCGTTGAATCAGTACCACCTTCAACTGTGCCACATGGTGTTGATGATTTTCTGAGATTTTCTGAGTGATGCTTCAGCATCATTAGGCCTCTGGTCTCGCTCTCACCAATGAAAAACGTCAGCACGAACGAATTTTCTGGTACATATTGCTACCGATAGAAGTGTCAACTTGTAACTTAAAATGTTATTTGTAAAAATAATGTAAAAAATATATAAATAAATAAATTATTAATATATAAATTTTTGAATAAAATTATCAACAATTAACATGTCGGTGACGCGAACCCACAAGGTTTCCCCCTTACCAAAAAGTGCTCAACGCGGCTAAAAAAGTTTTTACATCAAAAATGTATTGTTCGGTCTTCATTCATAGTATAATGTTATCTCAAGATCATACATACATATTATCGCTGACTTAAATGGAGCGTTTCCTGGTATTTTTGTGTATCTCCAGATATTTTAGATCCTTAACTGAACCTGGCAGGTTTGAGTACCTTATATCTTATTAAACGACTAAAAAAGGACGACGTACTCACGTCCGATGTTGCATTTAAGATTGATGCAACGACTATAGCTGATTTAAGCATATGCAGGCATACCCTCGAGCCTGTAACCTCGAAAGAATGAGTATAGGTAAGTATATTAACTGTATGATTTAGTCTCACTTATGTGCAAGTGGTTAAGAATATTGCCATCTACTAGCTACTTTAGGCATCCAATGGGACTATTTCTCAACAGTGTATTAAAGGAAATTCGGCATAAAATTGCGAGAAAGCAATGCAATGATAGGAAAATGGTAATATTTCAAAAGGTAGATAAACGTAAATATCAAGTTCGAGGGCCGGTGATGTTTCTTCTGCACTCTCTCTTCTTGCAACAAACGTATTTGGGTGGAATGCAATAGGGAATATGCATACAATTTTTATTGGTTTCAAATTGTTTTTTTATATTCTTTATTGTATTTACAATATACTTTAAAGGTATCTTTTTTATTGACTGATTATTTAAACCCAGATTTTATCAAATAAAAAGTGAAAATTAAGGGAGGGAAATTCAAATTTACAAAACACTTACTGTTGGTCGAAACGAAGTGTGAGGTCGATGGTCATTTCATCGGAATTAAAAAAGTTTGTGAGAAAGATTACCTTCTTCTATGATTTTTGTAGCAATTAAAACCGTTAATAAGTATAAAGTAATTGAAACACTGAATAGTTAAGATACACAAAATGGTAATGACGTCATTGGCTATATCAAAAGCGCGCGCGAAGTGACGGCGTTTGAATAGCTCAAACTTAGTCAATGTTTTAATTTCACTTTAAAAAGTAGTTTCACTATTTTGAAGCCTATTTATATTTTTTTATGTCATAGAGACGTAAACAATCAAATTAAGAAATAATAAAAGGACATGCATATTCCCTATTATCGTCAAATGATTTTAAGTATAAGTCAGTTACCGATAAATTTATTAATCAAACTTGATATAATCCGAATCCAATCAACCTATCACTGTCTACTGCTGCTGAACGAAGGGCTCCCCAAAAAGGATTCCTCCTAACTAACCTAACGGTTTAATTCGATAAGGCATATTGAAAAATAAACGTATTATTATACGAATTTTTACTATTTTTAGGGTCTTGTTATCCAGATATGGCGAAACCAAAAGGATGGGAAATAGTTTCAGCAGTGTGTGTATGTTTGTATGTTCCACCTAGCGCCTAAATTACTGAACCGATTATGATAAATTAGGTTTCAATAGATTCAAAACAATTGTCCGAGTTACATTAACTATCCAAATTATATAAAAAGTTTTTAGGTACCGGATTACGCTTTGGTTTATTTAGTACTAATAATAACAGTGGGAGAGCCACACTTCGGCATGCATGGAGCGGCTTGACCGGAATGATACCACGTTCTTGCAGAAAACCGGTGTGAAACAGCGCCTGCGATGTGCCTCACAAAGAGAGTGAGGAGGCCCAAACCCCAACCCCACCCGTTCCTCTTCCCCATCCCCTAAAGGCCGGCACCGCACTTGTGACGTCTCTGGTGTTGCCAGCGTCAATGGGCAGCGGTAATCGCTTAACATCAGGCGATACGTCTGCTTGTTTGACCACGATTCCATAAAAAATATATAACATCGCACATCTCACGAAATGGGCCAATAGTCAATTAAACTTGCTTATTTTCCATTTTTGAGGTGTGTGGAAACCGTAGTTTATTTGTAAGTCAACGGTATTGGGGAAAACTTGTGAAAGTACATTAAAAAAAAAAAAAACAAACTAAACTAAACTCTGTAAACTTTGATTAGATTAACTGCACTATGTTGGCTGTTTTTAGCTTTAAATTACTAACAATGACGCACCAACGAGAAATAAATTTAGTATATATGTTAAAGGATATCTGTATAATTCAGTTATTATATACAATACCCTGGCAATGTATGGAATACTTGGGGCGTCTAGGCATTGTATGAAATGTTATAAATATTATTGTCTGTTACGTACGCGCTTAGGTATAAAAAGTATGGCAATGAGTAAAAATAATAGATTTTGGTCTGTATTTATTAATTTTATAAAACTACTTACATACCTATAAAATGAAGAGCAAAGGAAACATGTTCTGTTTGTTTTTAATCAACTCCATTCAGAATCATCTAGGTTTGGGTTAGGTACTCCAGATCCCTGTGTTATTGTGGAATTCTTTGGATAAGATGAGTTTGAGTGATTTGCTTCTGACCTGTTCCCAGAGATAGCATATTACCGGCTGCGCATTAGGCATTGTTTAGAATATCTTGGCGCAGTATAAAAAATATAATATTTCACACATTACCTACACCTTTTAAGTATAGTACACATTGCCTAGGTGTTGTGTATAATATCGGACTATACAGATTGCCGGAAACATATATAATACTCGTGTCACGTCATTGCTCACGCTGAACTCCTAAACTATCTGACCTTATTCACTTTTTTTTTTAATATTTGTTTTGTTGCCGAACCCTTAGGTACCCACACCCTTAGATGATGACCTATCTTAATAGGTCAGAAAAGGATATGACGTGAGCATGACTGAAAAGAGTCAAGCATGATTGAAAAGAGATTTGAGACATTATTTTACCGTGGGAGAGCCACGCTTCGGCACGAATGGGCCGGCTCGAAACCAAAATTCATGTAATGCGATACGATAAATACCGTAAACTGGAAATACAAGAGATATTTTACACATTATGAGTTCTATATGAATTTAATGCCAATTATGTATGTAACGTAAACACTCATATGAACTTAGTTCGTGTAAGACTTAGCTAGATCTAGAGCGCCACTAATTTGGGTAAAACCCCCTTTAAATGCTCTGTTTGCATCTACCCCACCCAACCCTTTATTTGTACGTTTCATTATTTTGTTTTTTATAAATACAACACAGCCAAAAATCGTACTAACAACTTTTAATAAAAAAAACTTTTAATTGGCATGTTAATTAACTGCTATCTGGAATATTGTAATCCCTTAGCAAGAGTTTTTTTTATGAAACCCTATATATACGGTGATATTAATTAAAATAATAGATTCTTTCTCTACCATGTCTGATTATATCATCAATATAACAGATACGTGTTTGTATTTAACAAGTCGTTCGCCATCCTTCCCTCTGGAGTGGGATGTCTTATTACTAAAGATTAAAATGTGTATGCCAAAGTAAAGGGTCGAATTGTGAAAATATATTAGCTTAGCGACTGGTGACGTAGTAAATCAAAGGGAATGTATGTATGATATTTTCATCATAACTGCCTCGGTGGTGTAGTGGTAGCGTATGCGACTGCTGTGCTTGAGGTCTCGGGTATGATTCCTGGGTCGATATATATGTTTGTATGATTTGCAAATATTTGTTTCTGAGATTGGGTTACAAAAGAAAAATATTTTATACTTGTATTTATATCAGTTGTCTAGTGCCCAAAACAAAAGCTCTGCTTTGTTTGGAACTAGATGACTTTGTGTGATAGATATCCAAAATATTTAGTATTATCTTGTTTTTAAATTTTAAATTTTCATATCATGTACAATCGACGGTTCATCCGGCAGTAATAAAGAAGCTGTTACCTACATAAGTACCTTACGCTCGCGGCTACACATCCGGCATGTAGTTATGTCGGGTATCATTTCTCGGTAATCATTTTTCGGGTTAATATTTAGCCTACGTTACTATATTTTTATTGAACCGGGTGCAAAAGTGCAGATGGTAAACGCCTGATGGCAAGCGATTACTGATAACCAAGGATACCCGCAACACGAGGCGTTACAAGTTCGTTGCAGGCCTTCGAGGTATGGGGATGGGGAGGGGTTGGTGTGTGAGCCTCCGGTATCCTCAGTCACTCGATAAAACATAACGCAAGTGCTGTTTCACACCGGTTTTCTGTGATACCGTGGTATCACTCTGGTCGAGCCGGCCCATTCATGCCTTGCTTTCTATGATGATGATGATGCTTTCTAATATCCTTAGGAATCGAATCGTATCGCAATCGCAACGCGTACTAACGATTGTTATTTAAACGAATGTAATGCATTATCACGGGTAGGCGCGTGTTATTCACCACTGTTGCTCTAGTAACAGGCTTGGCAATCGCGCGCTCATTTCATAACAGACGTGACGTAACAGCACCGCTGACGTGTTAGCGCCCAGGTGTGCTTATCTACGTTCATTGTACCACACATCAATTACCTTACAAATACACCAGTTGGTAAAAGGCTTTTGAAAAGAATTTCTCGATCACTTGGGATATTCCCCAGTACAAGGGTATTTTAGAAGTGTGCCTTCACAATTTACGTATGTCCGTCAGTCCGTATTATGACTGATTAAGAATATGGAGTGCCACCCCTATTCAATCAGTGGCTCTCATAAGAGCCGACAATGGCCGTTTCAATAATCTATCTTTATAAATAAAATCTTCGGCTGAATCGATCTCAATGAATTTTTTGTGTCTTCTTGAGGATTCGAGAATGGTTCAGATTTAGAAAAGAATTGATTCGACCCGTGGCGTTACCTGCGGGTGAAGTTATAGCGCGGGGCTCATCTAGTCTCTAAGTAAAATTGAAAATAGTCTATTTTGTTATTTTAGTATGGTCAATTCATTTCGTTCATTGATATCACTACATATTATAAAACAAAGTCCTCCACTGCTTCTGTCCGTCTGTTCGCCAAACACTCGAAAGCTACTGCACGTATTCTTATGCCGTTTATAAAAGGTATTAATATAAAAGGTGATTTTTGAAGAAGGTCTTCGATTGTAATTTGTTAAACTTTTGAGAATATTGGCTAAAATATAACGATATTTGTCGAAGACCTCGGAAAAGATTAAGCAGCACATCTTTTGTTCCCAGAGTAGATACAGCCTTGTCTCATGGCACCTAATTGTTAAACATAGTTTATACAATAACTAGTCGACTCGTGCCCACTTCGTTGGGCGTTTACCGCCCGCTTTCTTGGACTTGGTTTACAAATAATATTATTTTAACTGAATTTTCTGTTCAAATAAAATATGCCTATGTGATTCCTGAATAGTACCACACAAACAAAGTTAGGAAGTTTATCTCTTCATAATATTAAGTATAATCTATATAATATTATTCATCAATAACATGTTGAACAATATTTACAATCTCAGAACGAATGATCGTGTTTGTCGTACAATCATTGTGTAAACTCTGTGTGTACTGAACCGACGGCCTCTGGCCTAGCAGTCAGGATATCTGATCGAAAGATTAACAGGCCAATACAAAACATGTGTAGATCCTGTAGTGATCCTGATAAGTAAGAGACGACCTACCCTGAGAGAGCCACGCTTCAGCACAAATGAGCCAGCCTCACTGATACCAAGGCCTCACAGAAAACCAGTATGAAACATCGCCTACGTTGTCTTTCTCCGAGTAAGGATACTGGAGGCCCATACCTTAACCCCTCCCTCCCATCCCTCTTACCATTGTGATGTCCATGGGCGGCGGTAATCGCTTACCATCAGGCGATACGTATGCCCCTTGTTACATAAATAAAATCCCTTACTGCAACTCGGGGGACGATTCCAACCCAGAAAATATATATCGTGATGGGTAAGATCTGTTGTTAAATCACTAGTATATGTATTCGTTAAGAGTATTATTGCCCGATTCACGACACTAGACTTGTTTTCTGTTACGTGAATAGAGCTAAACTCATAGTCAGCAAACTATGGGGGCTTAGTAAGACCCTGTCCTCCTCCTTGGAGATTAATTATATTTGTATGTTTTTACGAAATGTCACCTAGTGCGCAGTGGCCTAGTGATGCTTAACCATTACTAGGCTTCCCGTATCGCACTCACCAACGATATACAACAGCACAAATGCTGTCATTTTAGGTAGGTCTTCTGTGCGAGGAAGGCCTCGGTCGAGCCAGCCCTACCGTGCTGAAAACAGTTTGGCTCTACTACAATTAAACCTGCTTACATTGTACGTGTTTATATCGTTCTCAATATATCTTTAATTGAGTAAGTATTTTCCAGGTGCGTGTACACAATAGTACTGTCAGAAATGTTATTTACCTCGACATATCCATGAGGTGTTCTTTTAAAAGTAACCTATTACAAAGGAGCCTAATGCATCCTAAGAAGGATTTCCCCAGAAACTCGCACAAGTGTTACCTTCTTTCTCTCTCGCAAAAGTGTGAAACAACTTATGTTTAGTTTAATCAGGTTAAAAGTGAATGACATCTATGCCACGGTAATTTCGCCTTTATAATACACCTAAAACTCTAAAGCCTCCGCCAAGGCACAATAAATTAATTAGTGTTATTGTATTAGTAAAATGTTGCGATGGTGAAGCCCAATCGGTGCACCCCCCACACCCTCCTCGCACCTCTCTATTTAAAGTAACAAGAGGTAGTGCCAATTCGTAACCCATTGATTCTGTACTCACGACGAACAAATTATTTGTTCAGGTGTGTGTTTTTTGATATGTCTGTTAGTATGTGTTAATATGTAAAGCAAAAACTTTGTACTCCTTTTTACGGAAACTATGCGAATAGATGGGTTGACATTTGGCACAGTTCAAGTTTATATGGAAAAGGAGAAATGCATCAGCTAAAAAAAATATTTAAAATATTATGGTCGACTTTCTACCACTGGTCTGCCACCAGTACGTTTAAGCGTGTGATTGATGATAGGCGATATCGCAGTAATTACTCTGGACGGTTGTCCTTACGGCTCGTTTGCCCTCATCCCCACAAAAAACTATACTATCTTGTGTATACATATAAATGTGAATAGAGTTTAGGTGATGGATTAATCGTACAAGCCCTTAACATCTCTTATATTATTATATTGGGTGCAATTATACATTATAATGTTTATGGGAATTTACAATAGGTACTTTTTAAGTATATTGACTGTGTGACGCTTCGATCAGGTTGCACTGTTTAGCCTCAGGCTGGCTGATAGTCTCCATTCGCCTAATTATTACATTGTACTAGTAATCCCAGTCCAGTCAGTCCAGTGTTTCCCGCGTTTATTGTTTTACAATCTTTATTTTTATAAGAAACGCGGGATAAATTAGTCCATTTATCTGTCTGTGTCTCATTTAGCCAAATAAAAGTCACATCAAAATCGATCCATCAGTTCCAGGGATTAGCCGGAACAAACAGACAAACATTATATAAACGATTTTTTGATGTAAGTAGGTACTATACACTTTCATATGCATTTAGTGGAAAGTTATTAATTTGAAATTAAAAACCTCAATTGTATTTATTTGTAGAGATAACGAGTTAGTTTAATATATATTACTGGTATAATAGTTTTCATAAAGTCGATGGTCATCATATGCAACACGTGTCCTGTGTACCATTTCCTCGTAACGAATCCATTTGTACCGGATTGCTTTAAAGCCAGCTTCGTTACATATATGTATCGAAGCTGGCTTTGTGTATACACAATGCTTGATTTAATGGCACATATTGTTTCACAATTTTAATTTTTCGCGTAAAACAAGGAAGCATTCAAAATCAAATCAAATAGTTTTTATTTCAAACGAAATGTCATTGCTATGGCGGAGAACCGACAAGAAACTCCATAAGTTACTTTTTAAAAGAAGCAGATTTACAATTTGCGTGTACTATCGACAAACTTGAACGTGACCCACTTTGCCCATAAATCGTTGGAAACCTTGACACTGCATCCCGTTCTTAGAACGTTTTAAATATAAAGTGAGCTACGTCAAAACTGATGGGACCTCTATCCAATTTTTTATCTTCATCATCGCTACAATCCTATTAATATTATAAACGCAAAATTTTTTATATATGGATGTCTGTAACTCTTTCACGTAAAATCTACTAAACGTATTTGGACGAAACTTTACAGTAATATAGCTGATGCATCAGAATAACACATGGGCTACTATTTGCCGCGATAACCGACATATACGCGGGCAGAGCTGCGGGAATAAACTAGTACATAATAATATTATGTCAGCTAACAGTAATAATTATGTTTTGAATCTAAGCTACTTGGAATTATAACTTAGAAAAATTACCAGAAACATCTCGCATATCACAACAATTCTGTGTGTAATTAAATAACAGATATCAATCAAGGTCGTCACCATGGAAATGCATATTTACGCGAATGTCGCCCTAATTAAATGTCTGTAAGAAAGTAAGCTTAGGGTGGATCATGTTTCGAATTTGTCGACAGTAGTACAATAGTATTTACATATACATGCATGCATGTGTATGTTTATGACCGGCACTTTTCTAAGTTTCGCGATAGCTGATAAACACACTACATTTTTAAATACATACGTATTTTAGATCAACTACACCCAGACACAGAACAGGTTATTTGTCCTCGAAGTGAATCTTATCCACACCTCTCCTTCAAGCAGGTCCACTAAAATAATGCACAAACAGAGAATTATCATGTTATATCGAATGTGTAGACTAAGGTACTCCATTGTAATGCATCTGTAGGTCTGTCGTTGGTTGCTGTGGATCTGCGGTAATCTAATGAAGGCTTTGTCTGGGACGGATTATCATTTTTGTCTGACTTTACTCTGTGAGTGCTTGCTTTTATAAATACCGTCTCTTGTGACCGTGTGTGTGTACACTTAACGAGTAAAACTTCATAAATTAACAGCCAAATGATAGCAAAAGAATTTAGAGAAAGAGAAATATTAAGACAATAAATAATAAAACAAAAAATACTTTGATTATTTACACACAAGGCCATCGAGTCCCAAATTAAGCAGAGCTTATGGGTATTGGACAACTACTATAAATACATACCAATTATACATAGAAAAGACCCATACTCCGAAACAAATCGACACGGAAATCAAAACCAATACCTAAAGTTTTTTAAATAGTAACACAAGAAGTATTCTCATCGTATAGGTAAAAATTGATGGGGCCAATCCTTGCCAGAATTGCAAGTGCAAAAACTGAGTTTTTTTTTCTTTTTACATCATACGCCTGGTCTGTATATGCTTCTATGTGTATGTCTTTACTTGTTGTGTGCATCACTGCAGTGCCATTTATTGGAAGTTACCTCGTGTTTAGGTACCCTTCGTAGTCAGTTTTTCTACAAACGGATGACATGAAGCGAAAAGCATGATGCTTTTTAGATAAAATTATGATCTTTTGACTTTTTTATAACTTAACACAGACTTCTACAATATTGTGAAAGTAATTCTAAATCCATTTCTAAATGAGTGTATAAATAAATGTGATTATATATTGTTTATTTTTAGTAGTTTCCAGGTAGTTCAAGTGGTTAGTTTAATGATGATGAATCTATAGCTATTAATATATAAAGCGATATGAAGAGTTTGATTGTTTGCTTGAACGCTCTAATCTCAGGAACGACCGGTCCGATTTGAAAAATTCTTGTAATGTTAGATAGTCCATTTATGAAGGAAGGCCATAGGCTATTTATCACTACGCTAAGACCAAAAAGAGCAGAGCACCAATGAAGGATGTTACAAAAACGAGGGAAAATTATTACGCTACGGGCAATTGGAGACCTGAACGAGATAGCGTGGGTTAGCTAGTTATTAACCATCGCCCAATAGATCAATGCCGAGCTGAGAGAATTCGGGCATAATTCGCTGCTATACAAACTAGATAGTTACAATGTGTTCGTGCATTAAATTGGGTACTGAAATGATCTGTGCGCACAATAGAGTCCCATAATAAATCCGTACAGGGAAATAGGGAGGTTCGGATTAGCCTGCGGCAGGATTACAGCGGGCCCATTGTACGTTGATAACATTGCATTTGATATCATTAACTGAATTAATTCATTGAATGACGTTTTAGAATCACTGTTAATTGAAAATTTTTCATATTTTAAATGCGTTTTTTGGCGTGCGGGGTCTGTTTGTTAACTGTACTCTATATTAAATATATATAAGGCAGTAAATGTAATAATATGTAAAGGTAATGGATCTACTGAACCGATTTTGAATATTCTTTTACCAAGAAAGTCCGTTTTTTGTGAGGGTCGTTCTTTTTAGGGTTCCGTATGCAAAAGGTAAAACGGGATCCTATTACAAAGACCTCGCTGTCCGTCCGTATGTCACCAAGGTGTATCTTGTGAACTGTGATAGTTACACAGGTAAAATTTTCAGAGATGCTGTAATTCTGTTATCGCTTTAACAACAAATACTAAAAACTAGAATAAATAAATACTCCTATGCAAAAAACGAGATTTTTTAGCTTTTTTTTGCTCGATATTGATAAGAGAAACAGGTCGACGCTTGAAATATATAGATAATTGGTACGGAATCCTTCCTGCGCGTGTCCGACTCGCACTTTGCTAAGTTTTATATTAATTAATCCGAAAAAATACGGAGGTTCATCATAATTAAAGTCAAAAATAGTAGAACTTATAGAAGTTAAGCTAGGACGGACCAATTGCTAGAGTTTGAAGACCACAGCATAAGTTCTCTATGCACTACTGGTCTGTTACCAATATATCTTAAGTTCTTCAATACAACAACTCCAACATTTAAAAAAGACAGACACATGTGTTCTGGCCCAAAAGCTTCCCCGATATACCCATCGGAATTAATTGACCCCACAAAAAGAGACCTTAAGCAATGATGATAAAGCATAAATTTAAATTTTCTTCTTGCTAGAGTTAGGAATAGTTTACGAGTTGAGGCGCTATGTACCTACTTATGTTCTTTGGAAGCGAAGAAAAAGAATAATTTCAACAGCCATTACTAATATACTGAAAACTCCTTGTTGAACTAAAGCCATCAATTACATATAATGACAACACTTGAATAGTAACACACTGTAGGTGCAATGTAACTTAAGAATATGCCTGTAACATTGTAGGTACAAGCTTTCTATCAACTTTATAAAAAATATATACTATATCTCAGTAAGAAGTAGGTATTGTGTCTGTGTATCTGCGAGATCTAGACCGTGCCAGCCTCTTTCCTCCGTTCGTGATTATTTTTTATTTTAATCTTTGAAAATTACAACTTTTCACGTTCATCCCCTAACTAACCCTCTAAGGGGCTAATTTTATTAGTGGGTGCTTACAGCTTAAACACCTTATGCTTACAAATAGCCCCAAGCCGCGGTTTATATTCTACATCAATGAATCATTCAGTTAGGCATGTAGGAATCTGCCTAGCCCGGATGGGAATGAGTCATGAATGTACACAGAATAGAAATGAATATAGTTTTTTGTACACCGTTACCAATTATTAAGCTTATTTTTTTATATTTAAAACACCGATTGTATATAGCACAACATACGGTCATGTAAAGATAAAAGAATAGCGACACGTGTAAGCGGTGCAAGTTATGTAAACCCGAAACCAATAACTACACAAACGGCACGCGGTATAATTAGCCGTGACATTGCATTCGTTGCACTGATAACTGTCACTGATATTCAAAGCTGTTTTGGACTTTAATTCGTTACTTATTGATGATTAAGTATCGGTACTAAGTGGAAAAAAACGGTGTACTTTTATCAGGAGCTGTCACGCGCAACTTCGTGTCCGTTTGTAAAAGGAAAAAAATCCGCTTTATCGCAACATTTTTATTGTAGCATAGGAAGCCTTTTTTATCTTTATTTACGCAGCCACATTTTTGACTATGTCGCTCCATTACAGCCACCTTTTATTTTACATACGTCTTAAATATTCAGTAAACAATTCTTTAAAAGCCTAAGCTGTATTGGTCAAAAGACTGGGGCCAGGATGTTGTTACATCTTCAACATCTATCAACTTAACTTACAAGTGATTTCTAAGTTGTTGGTTTCATGTACATTCCATCAAATGAGAAGCATTAAAAAACTAAACAGAGTTCTTCTTCTAATATATAAGTAACTAGTGTCCGTCCTAGTTAGACTAGCGGTTGACATATACGTCTGCCAATCGAGAGGTGTCGGTTTCGAATCACGGGTTGGTCCAAAAAGTGTTTTTGTGTTTATTTGACTATATAAAAATTCTCAATAACAGCTGACACCCCGTGTGTCGGTGAGCACGAAAAGCTGTAGGTCCTGCGCCTGATCTCTCCCCGGTTGTGTCGTATAACCGTCCCATCAGATGTGAGCGAAGGAACAGAGAGTGCACTAGTGTTAGCTCACACTCTTGTGCACTATAATATCTCCTGCGTAGTTGGCTAGTCTCCGTTGAGACTGGCCGCCGTGGCCGAAATCGGCTAGGTGAAGGTCATCATCACCTCGTGTAACGGTCTTTCTCGTGGAGGCGCTCCTCTAAAACGGCTCGACAGAATTTGATGTTTATTGTAAATTTGGCGGCTATGAGAATAGGTCGGGCAGCGCGAAGCTACCTTAAGTATTGGAATTATGAAACTTTCTGAATAGTGGACAAAGTTCATAAACGTTAGAGCCCGTAATTAATAAAAATTTATAATCAATGGACGCAAATTCTGACTCTGTTGAAATCTGTACTGTAACACTGCAGCCTACGTATACCCTAAGATAGGTTGGTATTTTCTAAACTTATGTTACCAAATCTGTAGCAAAGAAGTAGGGCTGAGTTAACTGGAACGATAGCTTAGTTCATTGAACTCCTTAGTTTCTTATTATAAACAAATGATATGTAGACACAATATATCTTCCCAATAGATGCAACGTAACTTTTTTTAAATGTCGGTTCGTTAGATAAAGAGTTGTTAAAAGAGAGGGGCTGGAGGGCGTGTCTGAAGTGCGGCCGCCTACCGCGCCCCGCCTAGCCACTCGCCACGACAAAGAGCAACAAATCCGCTACCTTGTCGAGGACAGCCTTTCTTATCGACAGACCGCGCGGCAAAACACTCTAAACTTGCCATGATTAACTACTTGTTGCTCGGTTGTGATGCGACATTGCGAAGAATAAAGTTATCGATAGATATTTTTTATTTTATGGGTCTTCGGTGCCGCGCTAGCGGAGAAGTAATCGTAAGCCGTTTCATTCAATCGATTTATTTTGGTCAAACAAACAATGGTGTTCATGCATCGGTATCTTACCGAGATTTAGATTATAAAAATTATCTTACTTTCACGGTTCTCGGGTAGGCATATTCAAATACGACTCCTTTTAACAATGTTTATCTAACTTTCTTTATACCTTCCGTTCTAGGTAGGTAGGTACGCTGCTCGTTTCTGGTCCAAAAACTTTATATGGTTGTGTTGAGGATAATTTATGTGTGGATATTCAATTTAAAGTTAATGCTAAGCGGAAAAAAGATTCTCCTAATTTTTAATATAATAAATAAATATAATAAATATTTCGGACATCTAACACACAACGCCATCTAGTCCCAAACTAAGCAGAGCTTGTATTATGGGTACGAGACAACTGATATGAATACATAAATACATTTTTTTTTTGTAAATACATACATATTATACATAGAAAACACCCAAACTCCGAAACAAATATTTGCAGATCATGTAAACATTTGGTCCGACCCAGGATTCGAACCCGAGATCTCATGGACAGCAGTCGCGTACGCTACCACTGCGCCACCGAGGCAGTCGATTATATATTTGTTCTATCGCAATTGATATTAAAGATAGATATTAAGCTTGCATTGTTGTTAGTAAGTAAACAATGCATATTTACCTAACTATTACAAATATCGTACACGTGCTCACAACATGTCACATATAAAATCATATTAATAATATATAATATTTAGTTATGAAGTAGTTTGGAAACATTCCATCTACCTAGACGAACGAAACTCAAATATTAGCACGTACTTGAATGTATTACTATAAACACTTACTTGACTGGCGGGTGTCCACGTCATACCATCAGGCAATTCTTCTACTCTTTTGCCCCTATTGCATTACATAACTAAAAAAAAACTAATGTAAATTGGCAAAAAAAAATGTTCTGACTAATTACTCCCTGCGAAAACGTTTTATTTTTATAATCCGACGGTGTACGAGTTACAATAGTTATTTAGTTTTTTTTTCTTATATTTATTTAATAAGTAAATTAGTTTCAAATCAGAATAAAAAATCAATTGTCTATTACAAGGACTAGATGATTCCCTACGATTTCCAAATTTGAATTTCTTTACAAATATACTAGAATCAGACACGAATACCACCCAGACTCAGAACAACAATATGTAGATCGCACTAAGTGCTGTCTCATGTACAGTTTGAACTTACAATGCTCAGCGCAGTATGTCTACCATCAAGGAAATACATCGACCTGAAAGGCGTGCAATGGGAGAGAGAGGCCTTTGCCCAGTTGTAGAGTGCAAGACACGGGCACAGGACGTAGACGGCTGATTATGAGCAGGGTTTAGTAGGATTGGGGAGGAATTGTACAGGTATTACAAGTTGCTACAACACATGTAGCCATTAATTCAGTGCTGTAACTTCTGTGCATCCTGACAACGCGCAACATTGTTGATCTAATGAAATAAATAATTTTTTCTGACATTTTATAGAACGCCATCTAATCCCAAACTAAAATCACAAACTCCGAAATAAATATTTGCAAATCATACAAACGTGTGATCTGTCCCGGCAATTGAACCCGAAACGCCACCGAGGCAGTGAATTGGTTTGGAAGTCTTGGTTCATCCACCTTTTAACCAGCACTTAAAAACCACGGGCTTCAGTTTCTACCATAAAATATAGCCGCTGCATATTATGATTACAAGAATTAAAAAAGGTCCAGGCTCAGTCATTCAGACTTATATGGCCTGTGTCATCCGGGCTATCGATTGACACGTCATTCATTGCCTCGATCAAAACTGCCTCGGTGGCGTCGTGGTAGCGTGCTGTGCTTGAGGTCTCGGGTTCGATTCCCAGGTCGGACCAAATGTTTGTACGATCTGCAGATCTGAAGTTTGGATGTTTTCTATCTATAATATGTACGTATTTACAAAAAAAAGTATATATGTATTTATATCAGTTGTCTAGTACCCATAACACAAGCTCTGTTTAGCTTGGGACTAGATGGCGTTGTGTGTTAGATGTCCGAAATATTTATTTATTATTATCTATTAAAATCGGCTCAGTCATTTAGACGCTATGGTGGGACTACAAACATACATACAAAGACTGCTAAATATATTACTCTTTGTTTCGTCTCGCCGTAGTCGAGTAAAAAACAGAAGTTCTAGAATGGAATTGTATAACTATCAAAACAGTAGTAAAATGTCTTAATCCTTCGTTCATGCCTTCTTCCTAAACTAGGTATGTTCGTATTCGTATGTTAGTAAAATAATTTTCAGGATTGGATCAGTAATTCTGAAAATTACCCCGTATAATCATACAAACAAAGTTAGAAACTTTCCTTTTTTATTGTAATGGTATAGATATAGATTGTGCGTTAACATAAAGACAATATTTGTCGCTTGGCCCCAGGCCCAGCCGGCTCTAAATCAATATATCAGTTCTAAATATATATTGTAGGCCACTTAAGACTGCGATATTTAGACTTTAACTAAATAACTAGTATAAAAAGTTCTGGAACATAAATCGATAGTTAATGATACGTAGATATATTCAGTTTTCAAACATATCAAAATTGTATCAAGCTTTATACAATACCCTTCGCATCAGTTTAATCGTAATCACCGTTAAAAATTCTTTATTTTGATACCACACTCGATTTATTTTTTAGATTTTTTTTTAAGATTACTTTTTGGTGCCAAAAATCCGTAACTTTGTTTTTTAAATTTTAAATTGTTATGTACCCAGTTTCACTTTTACGAATAAGACGACACCACTCACAAAAAAAATACGACAAGCCGTTTAGTCTCTAGGGCTTGCCAAAAAAATTACATACATACATGCACTCAAAATTTCGCAGTCGTGTAAAAAGTCACTTGTATTAAAGCCGAGAAAGCGTTATAAATTGGTTAAGATTTTCAAAGTATTGTTCAAGTGACATTTATCGTATTTATATTTATCAGAACCTATTAAACTTTTCCTTCAACCGATGAGGTAATAAAATTGTTGATAATTTGTGTACAAGTCATATTGTTCCTTGTTTTGTTACTGGGTTGCAAAAAAGATTTCTTCGTCTTATTCTGGACTCGTCTCGTCTTGTTCTTACGTAGAAAATTGTGTTTGCCTCCACTTTAATTAAAAAACTACTTATTCGTAACATGTTTTGGTTCTATAAAATATAGGTACACATTAGAACTATATAAAATAATATAAATGAGAGACTGACAATTTTGTGACGAGCTTGTGTGGACAGCACCCTACAACTATAAATAAACTAGCAACCCGGCCCTGCTGCGCGCGGGTACTTATCGGAAAATATTTTATAGCCTATTTAACTCTGAGAAGATGCGCGGCTTAATATTTCCGATATCTTCAACAAACATCGTTATATTTTATCGCAATATTTAAAAAACACCGGTTAAGTGCGAGTCGGACTCGAGCACCGAGAGTTCCGTACAAACCTGTAAGTATATTATGTGATGTAATTAAAAAATTATGCTTTTCCAATTTTTTTCCTCTATAAGACTTTGTTTCGTACCAAATTTCAAAATTCTGTGGATATAGAATCCTGTAGGATTCCCTTGCGAGTGTCGAAAATTTGCAGCATAAATGGCTGTATCTATTGATTGTGTTGGCTTAAAAGTGTAATTCTTTTCACAGCTCCAGGAGACAGTAGACCTTAGTATTTGATATTAATTTTAGCTAGATACCTCTACGCGTTCCCGAGAAAAAATGTCTTGACAGACAAACAGGCGCACCACAAAATGATCCAAAAGGTTTCCGCTTTTTGCTTTCGAGGTACGGAACCCTAATTAACAAATTATGTATGAAAACTTTCCTCAAAAATCACTCTATCTATTGGTAAAGACCGTATAAAATCAGTCCAGTAGCTTTTGAGTTTGCCGCGAAGAGACATACAGACAGATGCGGTAGAGGACTTTGTTTTATCATATGTAGGGATAAATAAATATATTTTAAACATCTAACAAACAACGACATCTAGTTCCAACCTATCAATCAACAATCAACAACCCATAACGTCCCTCTGCTGGGCTCGGGTCTCCTCTCAGGAGAGGGTTAACCAACCAAACTAAGCAGGGTTAGAATTATTGGCACTAAACAACTGATACAAATACATCTATATTGTTTTTTTGTAAATATATATATCTAATATACCTATAGAAAACACACAAACTCCAAACAAATATTTGCAGATCATACAAACATTTGGTCCGATCCGGGAATCGATACTGAGACCTCATGCACAGCAGTCGCTTACATTACCACTGCGGGAACAAAACAGTCTTAAAAATCAAATCAAAGCAAGTAAATCGTCTTGAAAAGTTCAAATCCAGATAAATCATTAGTCGGAAATAAACAAATAATGAAACTCAAAGAAAGTGGTCGGCAGCAGATGAATGCAGATTGTTCAAGACCGAGGTGGTTGGCGCTCTTTGATGGAGGCCTTCGTTCAGTGGTGCAGCAGTGGGCGTTGTGACGTGTGTGTAGACTATGGTAGTAATAGATTAAAGTAATTATAACTCTCGACGGCTATTTAATCCATTTTTAACCATATAATTCTTTCAAACGAGCCATTCTTTTTCGTCGTATTCCCACATTGTCAACATGAGTCGTAATATAAATTTTTCCTAGCAATTTCCTAATAGTTGAGAACAGTGAGGTTTGTTAGCTCCACGTGCGGCGTTCCTCGAGTTTACGACCAAAGTAAAGTTAAGATTTCTTGCTAATGTGAGTGTGCAATGTGTGCATAGCCGTTACGATAGTTATACAATACGAGTTATATTGCATATTTTCTCACCACGTGGACCTATGCGTGTGTAGGTAGTAAATACCTGCCTCCTGAACCGAGATCATAGTGTTTCACCTCGAATCTCTTTCTAAGATTGACTGCCTCGGTGGCGTAGTAGTAGCAGCGTAAGCGACTGCTTTGCTATTCCAGTGTTGGACTAAATGTTTGTATGATCTGCAAATATTATTTTCGGATTTTGGGCGCTTCCTGTATATCGTACGTATTTACAAAAAAGTATATATTAGTTGCCTAGTATTCATAATAAAAGCTCTGCTTAGCTTGGTGCTAGATGGCATTGTATTTATTTATATAAAAAATCGTTAACGCATTTATTATTGGCCAATATATTGTTCTGACCACGCGTCTTAGAGTTGAGAGGCATTATCGCTATGCATTTATTAGTTTTCCTTCAAGAAGCGCCAGCCGTACTAACCGGGCAGTTCTTTCGATTTTCTTCAAGCGCCGGTCCATGGTGTGACGTACCGTAACGTACAATAATTAGATATATAATATAGATATTCCTCATCGTCGTGGTTACCATAAGTAGTTCTAGGTAAGTAAATTAGGAGCACTAACGGTCGCATTTAAGTTGTCTCAAGAGATTACCTTTTAAGTTTCATTAAAGCCGAGGAGCACTAACCAAGGAAGGCAATTCATATTTATAAAAGACGACGTTTTGCAATCGTTGATCAGTACTTAGGTAAATCGGTACACGTTGTATTCCATTCGACGATTCTTGTAAATCGTTGTGTCGCAATCGTGACCTCATTGACAGAGTGCTAGGTACAAAGCCATCTGTGGTGTTTACATATTCTAACTTGGATCATTTTGGTTTGCAAAACATGTGCAATGCGACTGCGCTCATTGGTTATGCAATTAGATTGCATTTCATCACATTATGTTGAACTTTCTTAGGCATTTGCTCACCTTGTTTAGACCCCGTTTCATAATAAAACCTAAATTACATCTTTCTGCATTAAATAAGAAATACAGGGTATTTTCATTGATAGCAATGATTATTATTATTATAATGATGTACCTACGTCTTGCATTTTTTAGTAAAAAATTATAGTATTTTTGAAGAAAGCATATCACTATTTTTCATGACATGTGTATGTTTTTACGTATGACAGATGAAGACACGTAAGCATAAAGTTATCACAAATACTTTTCTTACATTGGCAAATGTAAATAAACCACACGCTAAAAAGTGCCAAACGATCCTTCATCGGAATATAATTAACATATCGAAGACTCATTATATCAGTAAATAAAAAGTTTAAATACGAATGCAGTTGATACAACAATGTGTGCGCAGTAGTAAATGCCACGGCAAAAACAGATCACGCTTATTGTGTATAAGTGATACACAATGCCTAATACTGCATGCTGCATACATCAGACGAGATGTATAGGGTATAGGTATTAGGCGTGTTGAGCGGGCGACACTTAAATACCCGCGACTGTGCGGGCTGCGGAGTGGCCACACAAGGTCGCCAGTCTTCCGCATTCGTAATCAACCCACTACTAAATGAACACACTCGATATCTTCTCGATAGCCTTTTTGTTACGTACGCAGTCCGGAGATTTTAGCTGCAGAAAGCTTCACCTAACGTATACTTGACTCGAAAATTTGACTCATTGCCATTTGAATCTCGTCAAATTAGAGTCCAGTCTGCGAAATGAAATGAAATAAAATATTTGCAAGAATGTAGTACATACAGGTCATGTGGTTATTATACTGTGGTTATTATATTGCTTAAAATCGTTAAATTTGATTCTAAAATATACACAGAATGTACTATCAGTTATATTTGGATATTTCAGCTCATCAATCAGGATGACTATCCACTGAAAATAGGGGAATAAATAATACATTATTTACAAACTATATTACTGAAAAGCGGTATGCCTCTGCAATAATATAGGTTATATATGAGAATAAGACATAGCTGCTATTTACTGTGATAACACACACACACACACACACACACACACACACGCACGCACGCACGCACGCACGCACGCACGCACGCACGCACGCACGCACGCACGCACTCACGCACGCACGCACGCACGCACGCACGCACGCACGCACGCACGCACGCACGCACGCACGCACGCACGCACGCACGCACGCACGCACGCACGCACGCACGCACGCACGCACGCGCGCGGGGACAGAGCACTGTGTGTATGTGTGTGTGTATGTGTATGTTCCATGGGTTAAGTTTATTTCAGGGTCAAGGGTTCGCATTATAGGATTCCGTAGAAGTTTGTTATTATTATATTATATATTATTATTATTTTAAGAGGATTTGCAGACCTACTTTCATGGTTATACGGGCACTAATGTTATAATAACTGCTCATGAAATGAACAAAAACTGAACACTGATTTTAATAACTGCTTAAAAACTAAGGAGCAAATAAGCAGATGTTTCATGTTAGGTGACTAAATAGCAAAAGTGAGTGTTACTGAAATGTAAAAGCTTTTACAAACCCTCAATTCTATAATATTTTTTTGGGTCCTCTTAGCGAAATTATGAGGATTCCTAACGCTTCTAAGAAACCCTTAAAACGAAACGAGGTAAGTTAAGTTCTATTATTTGCGGTTGCCCGATGTTTGCAGTTATCCGGTTAAAAGGGTTGCATGTTCTAACGCACTCGTCTGCGGGGTTCATCTATTATGTACTCGGTTTGCGTTTGCTATCCGTAAATTGGCTGTCACTCAACTCGAACACAATAGTCGTTTAATCTTTTGCTAAGCTTGCTTTTAAAGTATTGTTTTTGGTTGCGTAGGTATATTCACTTATGTCGGGAATAGACGCGATTGAAAGATGCTATGACGTGTATGTTATATTGATACATTTTTACTTAGGTAAAGTGAAATTTGTTTACTAAAGTCTAACCAAGTTTCACTAAGGAATGAACTTAAAATAAAAAACAATACTAAATGTTTAAGAATACTTATGCATATTCTTTTATTTCACGCTTGTTCTTAGTACTTTTAATAATGGATTTAAAACCATATTATGTTATGTACTTATGTTTTTTTACTAATCTCCTCTACACGACCCTACACCGAGTACTGACCAACGAACTCACCGAATTATGACACTCAGGGAAGGGCCAGGAATAATATAAACTGTCTCGGACCCAAACTTCCGTTGAACGGAAAGGCGTTAAAGTTAGACCGCCATTAAAAATATATCCAGTGTTGAGTGATTCCAATTCTGAGAGTGCAATTATGTTTTAGTGGATAAACCCACTAATTACAATGATGACATCTCAGATGCCATTGTTTGTGCTTTCCCATCACTTTTTATCTATAAACTATGCTCATAATTACCATAATAATCCTCAAGTCAAGGTCAGCGACGATCCATCAAACAAGAACTGTTCCCAAACTGAGTCCAGCTCTCTACCCGCACGGAAAAATATGTATGTGAAAAATATATGTCAATATATATATCATATAGATTTCGGCATGTATATTAGTATATAACTACGTATATATGTTAACATACATACAAAAATATATGTAACCCTTTCAAATATATCGAAATATAATTTCGATATATTTGAAATATATATTGGCATCTATATGAAAATGTTTGATAACATATATCTGAAAATATATCTAGCTTTTTTTTTGCGCCCATACATATTGTATATGTCACATCTATCTGACATCTATTTTTCACATACATATTTTTTCGTGCGGGTATCTATGTTGAAGAAGTAAGTAAGAGTGATTTCCTGTCGTGCATTTCTTATGTTTTAGTTATTCCCTCTGACCCGGTTCTAATTGAAGTACGTAGTTCTTATAGTACTTGTACTGGTCGATAGCTGCTGAAACAAACTCTTTTATTTGATCATGGTTTTGTCCGTTTACATTAACCGTGCAATTTACTAGTTAGTTCTTACCACACTGATTATGTCTCCTACTCGCCTAGTTTACTAATATCGATGCAATGTCTGCGGTGATCCTTTTTAAAAAGAAAAGATATATTTGTGTGTTAATTTCAATTCAACCTAATCAACCAAACATACTTATGGCGATGCAGCAGATGTCAGGGGGAAAGTCAAAGTTTATTTATCAAATTGTGAAAAAACATTATCAAATTTTCGCTCGCAAGCTATCAGAAGTGGTAGCTTATGCAAAAGGAATGAATCAAAACAAAAAATTAAAACAGAGTCATACCAACTTTTTAATATTTATGCACTACCTAGTTTATATAAACCTCGACCTAGACTTCACCCAGTAGGTATATAGAAACTCTTAGATAACACTTTTCTCATACTTAAAAAGACTAAAAATTAAAACAAACAGTGACGGACCAAGGACAGAGACGCGATAGTGACGAGACTTAAACGTTTGAAAAGTACCAGCGCTGAGGGCTATTCTCGCTGTCTTATTTTAGTGTGTATATGCAAAGCCTTTCGACAGACACCCCACCACGTTTTCGATGGGGTGGTTAGTTGGTATAATACTAACTAAAATAACGTGGTGTGCATATTACGTATAAAATGGGGAGAGTGATGGTGGGAGTGATATCCAACACACTGTAGTGGTTAGGATGTGTGTTTTTAAATCGTTGAGGTTTATTTCTGTTAAGATAGCAAATTATATATTGCACTTGAGCTTGTGATTTGCTATTTAATGTACGGCACATTGTGGCTTCACCGGTGAGATATCACTTGCCATTTTTTCCAGATTGATGACGTTTAGAAACCTTAAAAAAGCTCGAAGTGGATTTTCAACTGTTAAACTGTAGGCAACAAGTGGTACTCAACTCTGTGACTATCAAGGAGCACATTTGATCTTTTTTCCTTATGTAAATAAACCAGTCACAGCACATGATGTGCAACTAATACTCGCTCACTAATCACTTCTTGTTACACTTCCGTCCCTTTTCAGTACATCACTCCAAAACACAGAGAAGAGCGAGAGGAAACAAGTTACAAATAAAAAATCGAGAAAGCGACGAGGTCCTGCATTTAGGGCATGTCCGTATTCATAAACATTAGCTATTGTGTTGTCGATTGTGGCTCGTTACACGCGCGTGAGTCAGGCGATAATAGCGTTCGATACTCTTATCGATTTATAAATTGAATAAGTACAGAGTCGGGTACCTACGATTCGCATTTTTAAACAGCGAATAAATAGCCGAAACTGTAATTCACGAACGCATCCGCGACGTGTACTGTTGAACTCAAAGGTAAATGTTTTCCCATTTCTTTAAACTCAAGTATAGCACTAGACTAGTATTTTTAATATACTTTCATTAATGTTTGGTAGTAATGTTTGTTTGATTGCTTGTGACCGAATTTTGTAAGTGTAATTCCAGTTTTATTAATATTGTAGTCAAGCCAAGGTTACAGTCTAAGGTAAAGTTTAAGGTCAAACGAGGCATTTTTACCTTAAACTTTACCATGCATGCATGCATGGGCCAGCTTGAACGGAGTGAGTGGCTGTTCAGAAAACTATTGTGAAACAGCACCTGCGTTGTGTTTCACCGAGTGCGTGAGGATACCGGAGAACCATAAATGATGATGAGTTGAATGACGACTATTGAAATTGATTTATGTCACCTCATCGCCGTTCGCATTTCACACATGCGAAAAAATAGTGTATTTCTACTTATATCCGAACTTTCAGATATACTTATAAGACATCGTGAAATGGTTTATATGTAGATTTAATTAACCATCTTGTTACACGGATATTTGAGTTATATAGTGACACTAGCAATATACCTCGGCTACGCACGGGTTCATTACAGAAAATATAATATAGCCTATGTTCCTCTGAGATATGAGTTTTTTTCCGACGTCTTCAACAAAAATCGTTATGTTTTGGCCAATATACTCAAATAATTAACAAATTATATACAAAAATCTGGCGACCAACCTCTACCTAGTGTGGGATCAGAGGGCCGTGTGTGAGATATATATGATTATTATATGAATCATCATCATCATCAGCGTATCGCAGTCCACTGCTGGACGTAGGCCTATCTAATTTCACGCCATTTGGTTCGATTTTCGGCTTCTCGCATCCGGCTCCAGCCAGCTGTTTTCCGCTGATCATCACTCCACCTAGTCTGTGGACGTCTCATACTACGTTGAAATTAAGTATTTAAGCCTTCAGATAAATGTTGTTCGTGTGTCGCGCGATGAAACCATTTTACCTCGACAGTACTAAATTTAATTAATCTGAATTCATATTGCTTCATTTTACGTCTAAACTCATATAAAATGAGAAATCTCAAACAAAATGTCAATCACACGTTTCACACAATTTTAATTAACCTTAGCAATTAGGACGCTTAAATATAAATCTGAGTTTAATTCGATTGTACAAAATATACCTACCTATATTATTAATCTCATAAATGTTTTTACATTTAACCAATCGTAATTTAGTTCTGCAAAGTCTATTGTTGTTTTGAGAATCATGGCAGGCAATACACAAGAAAGAAACAGGATTGTTCAGAAGGCATCGATCGAGCAATTTAGGATCGTATACCTGTGACTTTATTTTGTTATTGCTGGCTGTGACAAGCTTTCTAATGTCCAAGTCCTCGAGATACGTACTAAAAATATTTAGGAGAGAGTTTTTATTATTATTCTTTATCATTATTATCTCAAAAGCTTTTAACTAGCAGATGTCCATAGACTTTCTGAAAAATTTGCAACTGCAATTGATTCTCATGTATTCACGGGTTTATAATCGAAAGGTGCTGTATATATACAACTAAACACAAATATTAAGTATCGATAGTTATGATTACGTTTGTATCTGTCTTTGTATGAGTATACGTAATACCTATTTGTATGCGCTTGCGCGGTTGTGCTTGAGACATTCAATGTCAATGTCGCATTCACGTCTCGCTTCACGTGCGGTGTGCTTTGCTTCTCTGTTAACCTCATAATGGGAGATCGTTTTTTTTTGCGAAACACGTTCCCCATTTCATGTCATTCACATTTTTTATATTTTTTATCATTAATTCAACATATCACGATGAAGACTTGAAGACTCGGAAGACTTAGAATTGAAGACATTAAATACTTGACATTGGCAGAAATAGCTGTTCCGGCTGGTTGCCATATCTTCAAAAGAAGAACCTCATAATGTGATAACTCTCATAGAATGTGCTACGTAACAATTAAGCTCGAATTTTATTTTAAGCAGAAAGGCCATGCCTTAGAGAGGCTCGTTACTCAGTGATAACCACGTAGGCTAACACGTTGCAAAGTTAAACAAGCCTAACCAGGTCAGTCTATAATACCATTCATAACATACTAAGATCTCTTCGTGTTTCGGAGAGCACATTAAACCGTAGGACCCGGTTGTCATTGCCATGCGAACATTTTTGGCAATATTTACGAATGGAGCCCTAAAAAAAATGTCCGATAATAGTCTTTCTACAGAATTTTGATATTGCCCAATACTTGGGTTTCAGAAATCTGACGGCAATTGCTATACGTAAAAAGCCGATGTTCAGCAATGTCATAGTAAGCCGAAAGCCGACCCTAACCTTACTTAGGAGAAACCCTCGCAGAAAGATACATATTGACAAGCGAAGTTAGTTATGTATCAAGTCCTTCTCCTCTTTAACTTGTATATAAAAATATTAATGATAGTTATTGCAAAGTGAACTTGCAATAAATATCAATAATATGTCATATAGGTGTAATGTATAAACCTAACAAATAATGGATTGATGATACACTGTATTCATCAATTGAGACGTCAGTTTCATAAACAATCAGTTCCTATCAATCCGAGTCCAATATACTTGACCTAATAATGGCAATTGCCTAGACTGAACAGCTGTCTCCTGAGAGGCACAATCGCTTAGAGGGGAGAAACTCACACTTGCAATGGAGCGAATAAACTGCACGAAAAAGGTTTTCTGGTGAAAAGATTCCGGTTCAGCTTATGCACATGGCTCTCTTGGGCTTAAACAACCTTCACAAAGTTATTAAAATGGAAAATAAGATGTAACTAGAAAAGCATCGCCGCCAAAGCACCACCTGTAGCGAATATCATGGCTTCGTTTGCGTAATAGCCGTCTTAATATTCCTCTCCGATAGAAGATGAACTTTAGTATAAAATTTCAAATTAATTAACTGGACAGGTCCTTTTTTTGTAGTTTTATTTATATTTACTAGGAGCAACCCGATACCAGCATACACTCAAAGCTTTGCTGCAGTGTCAGATCAAGGTTGTCATATCATGGAAATACAACTGAAGTACACCATAGGTACATGAAATCAAATGGAGTTGCGTAAGCTAGCGAGATCCCTTCATCATCTGTGGCGAGTTCCACATAAATCACAACAACAGAAACACACTACTAAAAGAGCTAATGATCTTCAGGAAATGTAGCTATGCGTCATGATTCGTTTAGAAGCTACGATGCCACAGACAGACATACAGACATATCAAATGTTACCCTTCTTTGGTTAAACGTCGGTCGAACCGGGTTAAAAATAAATTGTTAGTTTTTTAACTTTCTCTAATTCTTGAACATTATGTAAACTTTAGATATTTCAAACTAAACATTTTCCCGTACACGACATACGTCTAAAAAATCTCTAGACAAATTTTATTATGTAGAAAAAATAGTCTGTCATAGGGACTGCCAATTGAAGTGAATATTTATAACTTAAAGTTAAGATAATAATCAACCTCAAACACTATTTGAACAATGTGCAGTGTATATACATCAAACTTTTTACTAAATCCATTAAATTGCACACTGCATCACCTGTATAGCTACAGATATGCAGACGCGAACTCACAAGATTTCACACACGTCTATACGTATAAATATTTTCGCGGCCAAAGAAGTTTTCACTTCACTATTGTGGTCTGAACTTTGCCTTGGGACATGGACAGTACTCAACGTCCCCACTAAGATACTGATGAAGACCCATCGTCATGATCGAGCAAAATTAACTAAGGTCAATAGCTCAGTATTCAGGACAGGGTATATATATTTATGTATCTGTAGGCTTGACACTTGTGGAATTAATATGGACGTGCAACAAATTTATTTGTATTGCAAAAAATAATTCGATTAAACAACTCAATACGTAATTTTTATCTTTATCCGTGGGAGAGCCACACTTCGGCATGAATGGGCCGGCTCGACCGGAGTGATACCACGGCCTCACAGAAAACCGGTGTGAAACAGCGCTTACGCTGTGTTTCATCGAGTGAGTGAGGATACCGGAGGCCCATACCCCAATCCAATGCCCCCTATCCCCCTCACCATCCCCCTTCCCCCCAGGCCGCCATAGTGTGGGTCACCATGCTGCATTGTTCTTTTTCGCATTGAGGATGGTGGCCACCACTCTTGGATTCTGCTCATGCTTTCCATCAGGCAGGGCAGAGTCATTTTGGCAGCTTAAACATATAAAAAAAAAAAAACGTAATCAAAATGCCAAAATGAATCTATTCAAACTTAATTGGATGGTTGCAGATATTAATAATATTAATGTGGCTTGTAGCTTTTATTTCAATATTCAATGATTAAATTTCTTCTTCTTAAATTCTGGCGTGCGTGTGTTATTTGATTGAGAATACCGAGTGTTACCATCGCTATTAACCCCCAAACTATGCAGAGAAGAGAAGAAAAGCTTGAAATACATCTTACGGCCTCGTCTAGCCTGACTGGTATAGTAGGCCTTTAATCTAAGGTTCTTTAGGGCTATGTCCAGCAATAAACTATTAAAGGATGACGATGAGATGATTAAAAATACGTGTGTTTGTTTGTTGAACAGGGCGAGCGCGAGTGCGGCACAAGGTTATGAGCTGACGGCGGCTGGAGGCGCTGGTGGTGATGCCGGCGCCACCCTCACCACTGCACACACGCCTCATCACCCACAAATGCAGCAGAGCTCACACGTACACCACCTTGACCCTCGCAAGAGAAAGAATTCCCACTAGTTAGTAAACCTCACTCATAATATAAAGCTTTTTTCACAACGCCATCTAGTACCAAACTAATAAGAGCTTTGCCCTTTGAGTAATAGACAAGTGATATAATACACATATACTTTCTTTTGTAAATATATACATATTATATAAAAACACCCAAACTCCGAAACCGACCCGGGGATCCGAACCTAAGAATCGCTACCATCGCTTCACCGAGGCAGTCAAATTATTAGATTAATTATGTTTTCATACAAAATAAACCTTTAACATCACAATCCTTTAACATCACAAAACGAATAGTGATAGAATTGAGAATGGACTGAATAGTTAGAACATTAGCTCCTGCCAATACATATGCAGAAATGAGAATACAAATAACGTTGCATTCGCATTCAAGTATCACTTACTACTAGCTAGAACTGCACGGTTGGCCTAGTGCTTTAAGCGGTCCCGGATGGCGTAAGAAAGCAGTTCCCGGATCTCTCCCGTTTCAGGCGCAGAGTGGCACACCGTGTGGTTTTAGTCGGTTCGATTCCGACACACCGCCCCGCCGCAAACCCCGATGGGGTGAAGGCCCGAGGAGGTTTCCACATGTAAAAAAAAATGCTTTAAGCGGTCGCCACGCCGCTTTCTACTGCGCTAAGTGTCGTGGGGGTTCAAATACCACACGGAACAACACTTTGTGTGATCTACAAATTGTTGTTCTGAGTCTGGGTGTTCTTTGTGTCCGTTTCGGTATTTTAATAAAGTGTCCCGCAACACAGGATGCATATGCCTAAAGCGGGAGTTGTCTTTAAAAAAAAACAGAAACTAAAATATTAGAATAGGTTCCGATTATCACTTTCGATCACAATATAATATTATTACTTACATTACAGTTGTATGTTTGGTTGTATGTTTTACTTTACTACGTGAATACCTTTTATGAAATTTGTGATATCGAGAGTAGACAGAAACAGGCCTTCAGGCCAAATCAGTTCAGTTTAATGATCAACGATCCACTTCCTATTTATGCAAATTCTGTGCAATCCAGTGAATAACATGCACTATTGCGCCACAGGTCCTTATGTGTAGCTCTGACAGATCTCAATTTGAGCAGTTGCTCTAAATTATTGTAATGTGTAAGCAATAAATATCAACTGAAAATCAGTTCAATATTTTTTCATTACAATAACGATTATATCTTTTTAAAAACGTCATTAAACCAGTTTTTTTTTTAAATGATTGACCACTATTGCTTTCATAATTTTTTTTTACACCAGAGCCGTTCAAGGTTCCACATCATAAATATTTCTTCAGAAATTTTCACAAAACAATGGTTTAACATTATTTAGAGAAAAATACTCCAGTTAGCTATTTTATGTGATAAGTATTCACTGATGCCGTTCATATTAAATATTTAAGCACACAAATAATTATGATATTAACAGATTTGACCTTGTTACGAGTGAAAATTTTAAATCAGACAAAGAAATGTCATTTTTTAGCAGTGTACGGGTTATAATTTTTCTTTTTTTTGTGCTTGCCCTTAATTCTACTATTAGCCTTTCAGAGGTTATCCGTTCTTTCCTGGGCACCCTGTGTATTTATAATATAATCACCCCAAGTTAGTATTTCTTTGATATGGTTTTAAGAATAATAGTATTTGAGAAGATAATTCTGTTTTGAGGGAAAACGTTTTTCATCCTATTGCAAAACTATATGTTTTTAGTATCAATTGCTTCAGTAGACATAAATCTAGGTGTTTCGTTAATTTCGTTTAATTTATAGTACTTTGTAAAATATCTGTGGGTGGGTAATTACTGCAAGTTCATCATCTTCCCAGGGGTTTACTATTCCCAAGATTAATTGGGGTCGGCTACTAGTTCTACCGGTTTTACCTGAATATTAGTTTTTACACGGAGCGACTGGTATCTGACCTCCGCAGCCCTGAGGGTGACCTGATTTCGAAGGTTGAACTAGTTTTCAGTATAGTTGAGGGCACTGACTGCTCAATAACGATTGCCATACATGTTCATGACAACCGGGACCAATGACGGGAAATACTGCCATTTTCCATACTCCGGGCTGCCATTCAAAATTTCTTGTAGGAAAAACCCAACAGCATACCGACCCGGGAGTCGAACCGCCGAATAACGAATTCTTGTTCTGCAGTCGCTTACGCTAACCAATAGACCAACGAGGAAGAATGGACGCCAACTGACAGTAACTGCTGCAAGTTATCATCATAAACAATCGTGGTCTGCGATTTATAAAACTTCGAATATATATCGAGTTTTGATAAGAGAGAATGGTGCAGATATAGTTTTTTTGCTATCTTAAAAATACTAAAATATTAAAAAGATCGGTTAAGTACCAGAGGTAGGAAAACGTTTTCTGCATTTGTATGGAGACGTGCGCGCCTTACTTTACTTTTAAATATGATACACTTTTACCAGTTTTTACCATTATAATCAAACAATGGTTATTATTTTTTGCTCAAGTATGTGATTACGTCAGTAATAAAAATGATTTATTATTATATTTATAGATATAATCTGTTTTGTATTGTATATATTTATTGTCTAAATGTAATCGATTCTGCATCGTAAAAACAAAGCGAGTAATAATCGAGTTTTGTTATTTGCACAGGCAAATGACTTTCAAATAATGGTCACTTGTGTGGATATAATCATTTTAATTTTGTTTTATTATTATTAAACAAAGCAAAATAGGAATTTTCAGTAAAATAATTTTTAAGGCCTAAAATCGCCATTCCCCTTTGCAGTACTACAGAGAGTTACGAGATGTCTGGGTGTGAGACGTCGCTGCCCGTCCCGTCCGTGCCGCCTTTACAAGCAACCACCAGCGCTACCCGCAAACGAAAATCATCTTCATAGTAAGTACAAACAAAGTATAATTTGCAAAGACAAGAAATTGTTCAAAAGGCCATCTGTTCCTTTTACCGGCGAATGAAAACAGCGGTCTACTGAGTCTGCATCTAGTTTGTGGAAACACATCAACAATCAGAAATGTTTTTATTTTGCTGTCCACACACGCGCTATTTCGGTTTGGACTTCGTTCAAATTGTACACAGTCAAATAGGCTATTGAGAGCTGAAGTTGCCTTCTGTTGATTTTGTAATCGATTCTGCATCGAAAAAACAAAGCGAGTAATAATTAAATTAAACACACAAAAATTAAAAAAAAACCATTTGCCAACAACAATTAAAAAATTTGCCAACCAACAACCAACAATTTTTTTTTAATTATTTGATGTGTTTACCCAGTGTAATCTACATACCGCTCCTTCCTTCCCCGTCAGGTAAAAACCACTTTCATTTCTGTACTATGTTTTTTTATTTATTAACTAGCTGTGCCCCGCAGTCTTACCCTCAGGTAAAATTGGGTAAAGAAGCTAGTAAAAAAGTAGCCTAAGTTACTCCTTGCTACATCAGCTACCTGTCAGTGGAAGTCCCATCAAAATCAGCCGATCCAGAGATAAGCCGAAAGAAACAGACATACAGATAGACCTACAGACAGACAGATAGATAAAAATTGAAAAAAAATTGTTATTTTAGTATATGTACATGCATATGTGTATTTAGCAAAAAGCGGTTATTTTAATATTACAAACAGACACTCCAATTTTATTTATTTCTATGTAAAGATTTTAGGAAACAAAAAAATAGAAAACAGAATGCCGATCTTGCTATATGACCTTCTTAAGGAATATTTAAAGAATCCGTATACGTTTTTGGCAGATTATTCAGCAGAAGCTGTATAAATATTTCTTAAAGTTGTTTTCCTTGTAATCCTTTATTAAAACTCCCGTCCCACAGCAAGTGCCCTCTACTTGGTTAAATGTGTTTATTTTTACACGGATTCTTTCAAGAACATATCATTAATTTTCCAACGTAAGAGCCTGAAATTAATTGTTTGTTTTTCTTCGTCTCGATTTCATAGAGAGATAGCCTGCCTCGTTGGTCTAGTGGATAGTGTAAGCGACCGCAGATCAAGAGGTCTCGGGTTCGACTCCCGGATTGAACTGCTGTTGGGTTCTTCTTACAAGAAATTCTTAATTGCAGTCCGGAGTATGGAAGATGGCGGTGTATCCCGCCCGTGCCTCGGCGAGTACGTTAAGCCGTCCGTCCTGGTTGTCATGAACAACTATGGCAATCGTTATTGGGAAGTCAGTGTCCTCAAATACACTGACAACTAATTCAAACTTCGAATTCAGTTCACCCTTAGGGTTGCGCAGGTCCGATGCCAGTCGCTCCGTGTAAAAACTGATATTCAGGTAAAACCGGTGGAACTAGTAGTCGACCCCAAATAATCTTGGGAATAATAAAGGTTAGGAAGATGATGATGATTTCACAGAGAGATTAAGTATATCACTTGCTTCATTTAACATTCTCTTTGTTTTGATTTTTTCATATGGATCTCATCATCATCAGCCTATCGCAGTCCACTGCTGGACATAGGCCTCTCCAATTTCACGCTCCTGCCAGCCGTCTTGCGCAAATCCACGCTCCACCTGGCTTGTGGACGTCCTACACTACGTTTGCCGAGACGCGGTCTCCACTCAAGAACTCGTTTACCCCAACGGTTATCGGTTCTTCGGCAAATGGGGCCAGCCCACTGCCACTTCAGCTTGCTAATCCTGTGGGCTACGTCGATGACCCTGGTTCTTTGTCGGATCACCTCGTTTCTAATGCGATCCCTTAGAGAAACGCCGAGCATATACCTCTCCATTGCACGCTGAGCGACTTTGAACTTATGGACCAGTCGAACCGTAAGTGTCCACGTTTCGGCTCCGTAAGTCATTACGGGTAGGACGCACGCATTGAAGACTTTCGTCTTTAGGCACTGTGGGATCGATGATGAGAAGACCCGACGAAGTTTCCCAAACGCTGCCCAACCCAGCTGGATTCTTCTGTTCACCTCGTCCTCAAAGCTGTTTCTACCTAACTGCAAAGCCTGCCCGAGGTATACATATTTTTGAACAACTTCGAGAACGGCACCGTGTACCGCAACCGGTTCCGGTAGTACATGTTCATTGAACATGACCTTGGTCTTGTCGAAGTTCATCCGTAGGCCGATGCGCACAGACGAGTCAGCCAGGTCGTTCAGCATCTGTTGTAGGTCCTGCAACGTCTCTGCCATGATGACGATGTCATCTGCAAATCGCAAGTGAGAGATGTATTCGCCATTGATGTTGATACCGCGCCTTTTCCAGTGCAGCGTCTTAAACAGGTCCTCCATTGCATTAGTGAATAATTTCGGGGATATAACGTCCCCTTGCCTCACTCCTCGATGCAATGGTATGGGTCTTGTATGCTGATCCTGTACTTGGACGGACATAGTAGCGGCTTTGTAGAGACATCTCAACACTCGGACGTACCGCCAATCTACTTGGCAACGCTGCAGGGACTCCAGAACAGACCAGATCTCAATCGAGTCAAAGGCCTTTTCATAGTCCACAAATGCTAGACACAGGGGCTGATTATACTCTTCGGTCTTCTGTATTATCTGCCGCACTGTGTGGATGTGGTCTATGGTGCCATATCCGCTCCGAAACCCAGCCTGCTCCGGTGGCTGGTATTCGTCGAGTCTTCGCGCAAGACGGTTCGTGATGACTCTTGAAAACAGCTTATAGACGTGGCTCAAGAGGGAAATGGGCCGATAGTTCCTCAACATGGTTTTATTTCCCTTTTTGAAGAACAGGACGACCACACTCCTACTCCACGCCTCTGGAGTCCTCCCTTCGAACAGGACAGCGTTGAAAAGCTTTTGGAGCGCCTTTAATACGGGTTTACCTCCAGCCTTTAACAGCTCTGTAGTAACGCCATCCTCTCCAGGGGCTTTTCCATTTTTCAGCTGTCTAAGAGCCATCTCGATTTCGTCAATGCTGACTTCTGGCAGATCTTCGGTGAAGTGGCGTGTTAATTTGGCTCGAGGGTCCTCATTTTCGGGATCAGGTCGAGATGCATGCGAAGCGTACAAATCGCCATAGAAGCTTTCTACTTCCGAAAGGACAGCCAGCTTGGAAGCAACGACTTCTCCGCTTACTGTGGTCAGCTTCGTCAAATGGCTTCTTCCAAGAGATTTCACAAACACTTTTGACCCCCGATTCTACTCGATTGCTCTTTCAATCAAAAGAGTGTTGGAGCATCGGAGGTCGTGTCGTACACGCTTACTAATCTCTCGGTTTAGAGTCCGTTTTGCCGATGAAGTGACTGGCGGGTTCTCACGTCTTTCCTTCATTAACCCTAGTGTCCTCTCTGAAAGCTTCGACTTCGTGTCTGTACGCTGCATTTGACAAAATCTCGTACCTTCACTCCTGAGGATTCGAACCACATTTTCATTTCATTTCCGTGGCTTCTGATGCTTACTCATGGAGGGGGTCAGCCCATAATCACCACGCTGGGCAGGCGGGTTGGTGATCGCAGGGCGTAACTTGTTGCACCGGTGACGCTGCTGCCCATCACCGGCCTATTGTATTTAGTTACGCCTTTTGGGATGGATATACCGCCATCGGTCGGTCGCCAGAGCCTCGTTTGTTATCTAGCAGGGTGCACCGCGCGCAGGTAAGGTTGGCTGGGGGCGAAAGATTGTGGTTCGCCCCCACACACCCCATGGATCTAATAGGTCGTGACTAATAAACCAGAGGTCTAAGTTCGATATCCACTACAAAGAAATGTGTGAGATGCACACACACACAATCATTTGTTTTGTGTCTACCGGTAATGTATCTATTTGTAATATGGTTTTTAGTAGTCTGGTTGCACATCATAGTCGGATATCACATAAAACATCTGTTAAGGGGTACAATCACAAGCTATGCCTGATTTGTGTTGAAATGCCTGCGTTTCAAATTCAAATTCAAAATCATTTATACAATTAAGACACTAAGTGACATTTATGAACGTTAAATTGAAACTACACATAAAAATCTTAGATCGACACAAACAGACGCCACAGATATTCTGTATTGTCAAGGTGAATTAGGTGAAATCACCTAAATCCCTTGTCTACCTGTGTCGATCCATAACATTCAGTTTCCAAAATGCGTAGAGCCTTATGAGAAGAACACTGGCAAAGAAACTCATGGCTACTCTTTTTATAAGACGGATAATCAAACGTGTAAAGCATATTTTAAATAACTATGAACGTTGTTAAAACGAAGCTAACAGTCCAGAGTGAACGTTATGCACGGATCGTGAGGCCATACAAATTTAACGAAGTAACCCTTTAACGCAGCGATTGCGATGACAATGCGTTCAATTACGCCGGTGACTGCTCCGAAGGTTCGCTTGTAATACGCCCATTGCCTGGATACCGACCTTTGAACAACTCCATCTGCGACCCCTTAGCCGTAACAATTTCTTTCATTAAAATATGTTTTCTTTATTTACTAAATATTACCGGCGATTTCGTACCTTACTTTAACTTCTTTCTTAACGAATTTAATACATTAAATTACTTTATTATTAGTAATTACTAAGAGAAAAAATATTAGACTTTTCTTCAACTTGTTTCATTGTTTGTATTATTTTACCTGGACTATTCACGGCCATATTAAATAAGATTAGAAACATAATTGACCTCTTTATAATAGAACTTGACAAATAAGTAGGAAACCAAACGAACTATAAATGACAGTGAGTACTCCATCATAATTAGATATCAGCATGCACAAGCTCAATCATATCCACTGGCTCAAACAAACCCAGTCAATCCCATCTACCAAATATGCCGACACATTACTTGATTCTTCGCCCCTACTTGTTGCCCGGCGTTTCTGCCATACACCTACTGCAATTAGGTTTTAAACTCATCAACTACTCATGTTTAATGAATTTTTCTATAAATTCTATCTGATTGAAAGTTTCGCGAAAGCTGCAAACAAGTTTACTTTAAATTGAAGTTTCTCAATTTTACATATATTGCACGCTATATCTTTGCGCTCATCATGATTATCAGTCTACCGCAGTCCACTGCTAGACACAGGCCTCTCAAATTGCACGCCACTTGGTTAGATCGCGATCGCACCCAGCTCTTAAATTTTTATGTTTTCCAATTTTGAATTAATTTAAATCATTCTTTTCGATAAAATTTATACTCTTTTAAGTTAATTGTATCGTTTAAGCTGTAATCATATTATTAGCTTTTAAAATATAGTTTTCTTTACAAATAAAATCATTTTCCCATGAAACCGCAAACAGATGGCATACAAAGACGTTGCAAAAGTTTCGTGTCAATATTTTTTTAGTATCGTGTACTTATTTAGAAAGCGATACTTTTGTAGTCGATTACATTTTAATATATATTACCCTGATACTTAGATACCATTTGCTACATTCGTATTATGTAATTTTTAAATTATTACTTCGTAATACCTTATATAAAGGTCTTACATTAATGTCCCACATAAAGACATAAGGCTCTCAGAAGGAACCTCTCTTTCTCCCGGTCTTGTGCAACAACCTCGAGATCGGGTCCGATGTAGCCGGTAGTTGAATATATATAGGTATATGTTAAGAAATTAATAAGAATGTTTATCAGCAGTCTGGACAGTTACCATAGTACGGACTCTCTGGTTTGGGAGCCTGGCCGTACCTATGTGCTGTGTGCGAGGTTGTTCATTATTTTAAAATATTCTCTCATATCTATGACTTTATATAGAAGTACTTAAAGCTATTAAACAAATGTGTAACAGCTAACAATGTTACGTCAAAATTGGTTTGTCAAATATAATCAAAGTTATTTACCCCACGGGATGTGGTATATCGATTACTTTAGAGGTCAGGAGTAATAGGCCGACACGTGCTAAAGACCAAACATCCTAAGCCGCGGTTCACCTACTTAAGTTGTGGCCCACTGGAGTGAAACCTTCTTACAAATCAAAACTGACATAAATGTTATGAGCGGTTTACATATATTTTTTCACAAAAGTTTGTTTGGAATTGTCTATTTCCAGAAAATCTATAGTGTGTTAATACGTACTACAAATTCAATCTTTGTATTGTGTGTTGAATTTATCATATTCTTGCAATTTACCATAACCTAATGGTGACCCCAATTATAATTATTTGTATTTTTTTGAGAGATAACTGTCGCACTTGCAACAAAATGCTCTGTCGCACTTTACAAACATTCAAAGTGTTGTCCAATGATTGATTCGAAACTATGATTGACTCAAAGTTACTATTCGCGAGGTGAGCACAGTTAGTCCACACCACGCCATTCGTGCAGGCCTGGAGGCCCAATGTTGCAGAAGTGTCACAAGTTGCACAAGATGTTTGATGAAGTTTTACAAAAGAAAGTAAATTGTATAAATGATACCGATATACATTATGATTAGTAGGGGTATTTAGGCAACTATTTATGACTGGTAAACAGTATTTATGATTCATTTTCGAGGAGGTTTTGAATTTGGTTGATTTTTAGGTTTGTGTCTCATAACTCTTCCATTTATAAACTGATTTGGAAAATAGTTTTATTTGCAATTTATGATTGTTTTCAAAACAAAAGGTTAACCGTCATCATATCATGCATCGCAAAAACAAAAGTCGACTTTTCGTGATATACCAAATTGAAGACTGGACAGAAAGTACTAGGTTCACTGCCTCTTACTTTAAATTTTGAACCATCCATCGTCAGCATTGGCCTGCACTGTTCCCTAACCACTGACCGTGGGAGAGCCACGCTTCGGCATGAATGGGCCGGTTCGACCGGAGTGATACTACGGCCTCACAAAAAACCGGTGTGCGCTTGCGCTGTGTTTCACTGAGTGAGTGAGGATACCTGAGGCCCATACACCAACCCTTCCCCCTATCCCCATCCTCCTGTTACCTAAAAAATAAAAATAAAATGTAATTAATTAAAGCCAAATTATTATACAAATATATATTATACAAATTATTTTATATATTGACATAAATCTGTCCACTCTTGTTGGGAATGTAAATGTTTGAAACGGGACACGAACTAAAACAAATTGGATTATGGAATGCAGTTGGTCAGGGGGAGTTAGAGAGGGACCGCGCCTCTCGGATTTTAAAATAAGACGGAAACTGTAGCTAACCGATGAGGCTTAGGCCGCGTACCCGCTAGACGTCACTAAGCTAGGGCACGCCAAGGGCTCTCAAATAGCCAAGTGACGTTTTAAACTTCATTTTCTTTTTGTTCCTAGTGGGACTGCAAGTGTATACGATGACGATGGAGGAGAAGATGCGAGATCCACTCGCACCCTACCTGACAAGAAGTAAGTACGATCTTTACTTTGAGGTCTTGACTGGCATCACCGATACCTGTACATTGACTGCATATTTTAGTTTTGTAAACATATTATATTGTTATAAATCCTGTGAAATCAATGTCTAACTTTGTCCTGGCTGGATGCTATTGTTCGTGTCAACTGTGGAACAGAGAAAAAGAAGGGAGAAGAAGATTAACATCACAGGAGTAAAAGCTGTGAATAGGTGCTTGGAACATCAGATAAGTAGTATTTAGCACATTAATAATAAAAAAAAAATAAGAAAAAATTTCAAAGTGACTTTATTTAGAGCAACTCCATATCTGAAAGCAAGTATTGAATATATATCATCGACGTTATGAAAAATTAATTTAAATAGTCCTAACAATAGCGACACAACGGCAAGTAGCTAAACTAAATACAGGATGCGGATGCCATAGACAAAATAGATTTCTAGTAATTTGTCTATGCAAGTCTGTCTCGGTTGGGTACCTCTAGGCAATCAGTAGCGTCATCTTACAGTGAATCGCACAACCATAGCTACAAAAGGATACCAGTGCAAAAAATATTCTGTTTTGGTAATAAATTAATGATTTAGTTGGGATTGAGCGACAATAGTATATAAAATTTTAAGTTTCAGTATATTTTAAGTTTATATAGAAACCTGACAAATACTCCAAAAAAAGTTAAAAAGTGACAGCACGCTTTATAATTTTCAATTGTCTTGCCGCTAAAACTTACTCCACTCGTCTCACCGTCTACAATGTGTGGAAGCCAGAGGGAAAGAATCGAAACACCAGTGAAGCATTGTGAATCGGAGCCTGACCTTCACTCATTAGTGGCGTTACTGAGAAGAAAATATGAAGAAGAAAATACGGATATCTTGGTCCTATACAACTAATGTTTTCATCATTTTTTATTGAACAGGTAAAGCGTTTCCAAGAACCAAAATCAATTAAAGGAATGATGTCAAATAAATATGATGAATTTGTAGTAAAAAAATCTGTACTAGAAAAGGAAAGACCACGGCATAAAGCTGCCATCCAACAACTAGAGGAAAAGCTGGAACCACTTAAACGAAAAACCCATAGTTATGAAATAGAGATTTGTAATCTGCTAAAACAAATCAGAGAAACAAAAAAGATTCTGCTGAATTAAACACGAAGTTGGGCAAGACAATCGATGTTGATTTTGACAGAAATTTCGTAAAAGACATATACAGGTTAAAATCAAAGGACAGTTCTAATCCAGTTGTAGTTGACTTAACCACCACACTTATGAAGAAAATAGTTCTGAAAGCTGTCAAGCCTTATACGTATAACCTATTGTATAAGCACAACAAATTTGAATCCGAATCGTAAGCCTAAGTCAATATACAACTCAGAAACTCTCACTGAAAAATCCCAGAGACTGTGTTACTTAGAGAGGCAACTACGAAAGAGTCATAACTACGACTGGACGTCAATTAGTACACCACTGCATTAACCTCAAAACACTTACATATTCTCACTCACTACACATCATTAAAAAAAAAAAGACTTTTCACCCTTTGACAGAAAAAATATATAATTTTAATTGTAGTTATATTTAATTCTAGGTAGGTATTGAGTTGTAAGACTTTAATGTAGTACAACTAGCAAATTTAAAATTGTGAGCAATTATTACAATTAAATAATTGGAGCGATTGGTGCTGATAATCGAAATACAGACTTTGCCTGGTTTGATTGCAGATGCTAAATCAATTGATCTGAAAATATTGACCACGTTTTCTTGTAATTTAGTACTAAGTTCTTTGTTTGGAAATAAATTATTATTATTATCTTACAAAAAAATTCTCATCACACACTAGAACTATTCTTGAACAAACTTTCAACAACATATAAAAATCTATAGAAATAATCACGTAAGCAAATTTATTCATTAAATAATAAGGCTTTCCATTCTATTAAACTTTATTTAGCTTTGTAAAATGAAGTGCAATTCGTTTGATATTTTATTAGCATGACTTACCATTATTAAAACGAACCTCAATATGTTTAAGGGCAAAGTTTATGACTTGCGCTTGGGATTATATAAGAATTAGATATACAGGGTTAATTTAAATAAGCGCATCACCTCTTGCAGGCAGCTTTACTACATAATCCCAACAACATTTGTTCTATGACTTTTTTTAATTATCAGTTTCAAAAATTAAAGTTTTTCCATACAAAATTATTTATTGCCTTTGAACTCGCATTACTCTACGCTGCGCACCTTGCGTAGGCAAAACATTGGCACGTATTTAGAGGCGCAGGGTTGCGGGGTGACGCGGCGGTGGCGATGCATAAAAGAAATTAAGAAATTTTACTCGGTCATCGGTCGTACTTCACGATTGATTAGAAACGCGTGCGCAACTCGCTCCCGTTCCCGCGTAATTTCGATAAGTGAGTGCCTACGATAAACAGTACTGCGATCCGTATACGAACAGGGAGTACCCCAGTCGGTGGATAGGACGTGGAGGAGCTCGTGCGCAGCCTCCTAGGTCACCAGATATTACTCCTCTGGACTTTTATTTGTGGGGACATGTGAAAAGCATAGTTTATTCCGGTGGTGAAGTGGCTAGCCGCCTCATGTTAATGGACAAGATACAAGAGACAAGTACTGTCACGAGTTGGTAAGCAATTGATTTTTAGGTGTGGTCTTTGTGTTGGGTGTAAAGGGGACTATTTTGAACGATAAGTACGTGATACCCACTAGTAAAGTAAAAAACTTATCTAATCCTTTTGTAAATAAGACATTGAATTAATGTAAATAAGCTGATTTGAATGAAGTTTGCTCTAGTAACATTTTTAAAGGAATAATGATAAAATATGTTTTTCTTGAATGCAAATTTTAGGTTTTAGACTACCGATTCTGTCATTTTTTAATATTGCTAGTCCTAAGCCTGATAAAGTATGAAGGGAAAGTCAATTTAGAGTGTGAACGAGTTGTCAGATAAATTGTCATCTCGTTTTGTTTCACTGTAGGTACCTTTTAGGTACCTACGTATCGAGACGTGCTTGGGTTTTAAAACGTAGAAGTAAGTTTATTAACAAATTACTTCTTTAAAGAAGCTGAATTCATACATTTAACGTGAAAATGTAATAATCTGAATTAATTTTAAGAAAAGTATTACTTTCTAAGTGTAAATTTGACTTCAGTCGACAGGCTAAAAAAGCGCGGGAAACCGTAGTAGGTAGTTACTATCGAAATGTCGAATGAATGCGGGGGGCGAGGTAGGGGTGCCCGGGCGATGTCATTTTACGTATTTCTTATAACATACAGACCAATAAATAACCGAGGGAGCAAACATTTTCTTGTTTTTTTTTGGGTTATTTATTAAGATTTGTAAAAGTCGTAGAACAAATGTTGTTGGGATTGATGTAGTGAAGCTGCCTGCAAGAGGTGATGCGCTCATTTAAATTTATCCTGTATACAACACAGTAGTGTGACATTTTCCCCATGTAATAGGCAAAACCACAGCGAGATAGAGAAGCGCCGTCGTGACAAGATGAATACGTACATATCTGAACTGAGCGCCATGGTGCCGATGTGTGGAGCAATGGCGCGGAAGCTGGATAAGCTAACGGTACTGCGGATGGCAGTACAACATCTGAGGTCCGTCCGCGGAGCCCTGTCCGCCTGTCCACTGACCGCGCGACCCAGACCGGCGTTTCTCTCTGAGCGAGAGTTGAACGCGCTCATCCTCCACGCTGCACATGACTGCTTCCTTCTCGTCGTGGGATGCGATCGGGGTCGACTGCTGTACGTCTCTGCCTCAGTTAACAATATGCTGAATTATGATCAGGTCAGTTTTGTAATGCCTCTCTATAAACCTATTTTAGACATGCTAATCTTATACGCATATAAACCGACACAGCCGTCGATAATGGTCACGATTTGGGAAAGATTGATAGTTTTACCGGAGAAACTTAGAAAGGTGATGAACTGTCTTTTTCTATTTAAAATGTTTAGATTCTCCACCTCTTTTCTAGAAAAAGTAAAGTTTAAATTTTCTATTTATAGCGGCCTTACATTCTCTTCATCATTCATCCATCTCAACAACAAAATACAGAACAACACGTGCCGGCCTTGGAAGTCACTGATTTAAAGTGGAAGACATACGTTCTTGTACTCATCGCTTTGCTGCTTCCTTCCTGTGCCGAGCGGTCAAAACCTGGAACTCACTTCCAGCGCACGTGTTTCCTTCCCACTATGATCCCGGGTCCTTTAAGCGGGGCGTGTAAAGCATTACACCCAGCCGCCATAGCGAGTCAAGTGAGCCAGGTCACCATGCTGCATTGTCCCTTTTCGCATTGAGGATGGTGACCACCACTCTTGGATTCAGCTCATGCTTTCCATCAGGCAGGGCAGAGTCATTTTGGCAGCGAACACATAAATAATAAAAAAAACAGCGAACATTCAAGCTCGTTCAAGACACAGATAAAGTTGGGATTTAGTCCCGTGATAGTCTTCATAACTTTTAAAGTTAAAGGATCAATTTCACAGCTTTCCTATAAAGTCCCTGATAGACAAATTTCAACTTATTTGCCAGATAACTACAGATTTCGATTCAACAAGTCGACAACGACAAATATGGCAGATTACCATATTACTATTAACAACTTTTATCCGTCAAATAGTGTTATATGTCAGAAATATTATCAGAAATGGGTGAAACTGGGTCTTGGTTTCTTTAGTTCAAATTTTGTACTAACAAAATGTGAACTAAACATTACCAACTTGACATGTATTTGATCTAGAAGTCGCCAATATTTTTTGTTTTTTATTGATAGTCGGAGTTGTTGGGTCAGAGTCTGTTCGACATTCTGCATCCCAAGGACGTGGCCAAGGTGAAGGAGCAGTTGTCGTCGTCCGACCTGAGTCCTCGGGAGAGGCTCATTGACGCTAAGAGTGAGTTTTCTCTAACACGTTCTTACCGTAAAGATTAGCCCGACCCTTAATGTGAAAATCCGAAACAAATCGTAGGTGTGTTGGGTTAAGAACTCTAAAATACTTTTATTTGTTTCTTTCTTAAATCTAATTTATTGTATCTTCTATATAAACAAAAATTAATTGCCTAAATGTATGTACGCGCATAACTCCCGATCGACTGCACTAAATTGGATAATTTTTTATGTGTTCGTTATTGTTAGGACAAGGTTAGTATAAAAAAAAGATAATCGGATTTTTTTTTCTTTGCGACTATAGTCTGTCTGTGTGAAGCCGAGGTGAGCTTAATATCTAAAGCAAGTTTTTCTCAAGTGCCGGTACGAAGTTCACTGGGTCAGTTAGTTTAAAATAAAGGAGAATTGCAATTTATCCGTAATCTGTTGTGTATATCAAATAATAAGTATTAACTATTCCACTGCTGGAGGTGAAATATTTAATACATCATTCACCTACAATTTAACTTTTATTTATTCTAAACCACGACACATGCACCTTGAATTTGGTGTTGTGGGTTAGAATAGAATAGATGAAAGTTTGTATACAAATAACCACCAAATCTTCAACAAAACCCCATACACGTGTGTATCTTCGCTGGTCTCCGTGAACCTCGCTCACTATTGGAAAACCTATCGTTAACCCCATCTCGAAAACCTATAATATATATTTGTTGTGTCCAGCCATGTTGCCGGTGAAAGCCGACCTAGTTGCCGGAGCGTCACGGCTCTGTCCGGGGGCGCGACGTTCCTTCTTCTGTCGCATCAAGTGCAAGGTGCCCCCTCCGGCACAGAACCAGCCGCCCGTGTCCGTCAAAGAGGAGACAGAGACCACTACCAAAATGAATAAGAAACAACACGAGAAGAAGTATTGTGTTGTGCAGTGTACGGGTGAGTGAATTCGTTTAGTACACAAGCATAAGATTTATAATTCCTTATAGTCTATTTTGTGCAGCGTACGATTATTTATGATTTGCGTATGTATGTTTCTATTTATATGCATATTTGTGTTTAATAATAAATATATTTGGACATTTATTACAGAAGGACATCTATCTAGTCCCAAACTAAGCAGGGCTTGTGTAATGGGTACTAGACAAGTGATATAAATACACATATACTTTTTTTTGTAAACACATACATATTATACATAGAAAACACCCAAACTCCGAAACAAATATTTGCAGATCATACAAACATTTGGTCCGATCCGGGAATTGAACCCGAGATCTCAGGCACAGCAGTCGCATACTGCACTGCATTTGCTAATTGTTCATGTTTGCCCGTTTTATGTTTGTGTTGCTTATTACAACCGTAACCTCGTTGCACCTACCTTACTAGATCTCTATCCAACCCGAAGGTTGACTGGTATACAATGCCCTGGGCATTAAGTCCACCGATGTAGACAAGTGCATAAATTCAGGACCATGGAGATAGAAGTAAATAGATTTAATAATGTTTTGAATTCACAAACTTAGTGCACACGATGTTCTAAATTCAAGTTACTTTATCCTCCAGCGAATAAAAACGGCTTTTGCACTCAGATATCGAAGGATAAAAATACTCTTTCCGAGAGGAGGGGGTGAAAAAAGTATTAAAATAACTTGTATCTGATTTAAGTAAATTTTATTGAATCTGTATGTGTTTCCATAGGATACCTAAAATCCTGGGCACCCATCGAGATGACAGACGGGGCTAGCACGTCAGAAGCGACGGAGGACAGCGAGGCCTGCAACCTGTCGTGTCTGGTGGCGGTCGGCCGAGCCCTGCCGGACCTGGCGCCTTCGCCCTACGCCTGCACCACCTCCCCCACTAGGCTCCTGCAGTACGTGTCCAGGCACGCGCCTGATGGGAAGTTCATGTTCGTTGACCAGAGGTATGGGAATCCATTTTACGATGGTAAATTTTACAATCTGAATTAATTTTCTTATCAGTACATATTATAGTGTTTCAAATGATTGTAAGTATTAGCCTCGATGTCTATGGGAGTTGTGAGTGGCGTCTAATAAAGGTGCAAGTTATGCCGAACAATATCACTGCAAGGAGAAGGAAATCTTGAAACAAGCCCTTCCTAGCTACATATATGGTATAGTAGGCCAACACCTCCTGTCTAGAGAGAGGTGTATATTCAACAGGGACAAAAGCTGTTGATATGAATCTAAATAAAAGACAACACTGACGTTACAGGGTCACATTGGCGCTAGGTTTCTTGCCCCAGGAGCTGCTGGGTACGAGTCTGTATGAATACGTGAGTGGGCCAGAATTAGGAGCTGTAGCCCGCACACACAAGACCGCTCTACTCCGCCGAGAACCGCTCCACACTCCGCCCTATTTGTTTCGAAGGAAAGACGGCTCGTTCGCGAGGATACAAACACATTTCAAGCCATTCAAGTGAGTGTAACATAGAGAAAGAAGGTTAGATAAATGATAACGAGTACCAAAGTATTCTTTATTCATTTATCTATGTAGCGTACTCTTCTTTTCATTGAATAGGGGACAAACAAGCATACATATCGCTTTATGGTAAGCGATTACCGCCACACATGTACACCCGCAATCCCAGCGGCGTTGCCGGCCTTTGGGGGTGGGTGTAGAGGGGGTTTGGGCCACCGGTATTGTCACCCACTCGGTGAAACACAGTGCAAGCGCTGTTTCACACCGGTCTGCTGTGAGGCCGTGGTATCACTCCGGTTGTGCTGGCCTATTCAAGCCGAAGCGTCTCTCTCACACGGTCTCCCACTTTCTTCATAACACACATTATATGTTCTTTAATGTTTGTTATTTCAGGAATCCATGGACTAAAGACGTGGAATGCTTGGTAGCCAACAACAGTATCGTGACGGACGCGCACGCCCAATTGCACTCGGACTCGGCGCAGTCCTCGTTTGACATATACAAACAAAGTAAGTCGCATTGCCCAACATTCACTTTACAATATGTTGGATTAAAAGGCAAGTTACTAAATTATTTATTGCAATGGCTTTTGACGTAAGTGTCATCAAATTATTTATTATGCATGGATTTGCTGCATTTAGGTAACTTAGAATTTGAATTTATTTAATTAAAGTCGTAATCAGATAATTCTGATTACGACTTTAATTAAATAAATTATAATTCTAAATTCAAATTCTTTATTCAATTACTTGCACAAAATGTTGTATTTTGCTTGTATCTTGGGCTGCCGAAAAATACAGAAATATGCAACAGTAGAATTAGACGCGTATAGGATACATTTTTACAAATTGTAAAATAATACTTAAGTTTAAAAGACAAAATAAAATCAAAAGAAATTATAACATGAAAATTATAAAATTTAAATAACAAAATATTGACTTAACAATTTTCTCAACACTATGTCACCATAGCCAAATCATAATCCCTCAGTATCGATGATAATACATTTACTTCATACAATTGCACAACCAGAGTAGCCTTTAACTGCTGGATATATGTAGGCCTGTCTTTTGCAAAGAAGCTTATTACAATTCTTAATTCTCAATAATAAAAAACTCCAAAGCCGCCCTCGAATACTTGCAACTTGTGACTCGTTTGTCCTCCTCCAATACCATAAATAAAAACCTGTTTCCAAATGTTTCTGAGAAAAAACAGGCCAACAAACTCACGAACAATCTTTAACATCGCGAAATCTATTAAAGGATGTTGAAAAAAATATACATAAATTGGTTTTATTGTCCACAAAGCATTACTTAGATCGAAACAAACAAACTGGCAAATGTCAGTTTCTTTAAAATAAAAATATAAATTTTAAAATTAAGAAAAAATATTGTAAGTAAAGAAAAAACATAAAAGATTACATAAATGTTTATCTATGGAACTATGTAAGTATAACGTTAGTGTATTAACAAATTGTTTTTAAATGGCGCTTACTGAACCGTTCCTATTTTAAAAAATTGGTGTTGCCAAATAAGGAATGTGTCGCGCATGCATGAATAATAACAAAAAACAATTTTCTCACCGTGTCATCAATTAAAGTGTAGTGTTGTATACAAAAAATAAATGACTGTGTGGTACCTTTGTAAGCAGCGGACCTATTTGCGGAGACAGCTCCACAATTTGAAATGGCGACGAACGCGTGTAAAACGGACCCTTGCTTCGACGTTGGGCTTTCAGAAGCAGATGTAGAAATGCAACGGCTCATCGAGTCCCAGGTTGAATCCCACAAGATCGGCAGTGCCATTGCAGTGGAAGCGTTGCGAAGGTCTTCTGCGGAGTTCTCCCCCGAACTGCCCACCGATCTACTCCAGGACGCGGTTTTCAATCAACAGGTACGGTCTATTTCACCTCTTGATTCCTCTAGTATCAGTTTTATTACGTATGCGGTATGAAAGCTTCCCTGTACATTTCAAAACCATCATTTTTAGATGATATGCGTTGAGAAATCACTTAGCAAATATACATTTACCGGCGAGCTATTGTATTTGCTAGTATAACGGTCAAGAGACAGCAATGGTTTTCATTATTTTGATATATCTATGTATGCGTTTTATCGCATTAGATATTATTTAAACACACATCTCTCATCTAGTTTATGAGGCGAGTAGAAAACAGGTTGAAGAATTGGTACTTTAACGTAAAATGTATTAGAAATAAAGATAAAATTTGGTTTTTGGAGCTTTCTCTAATATTTTTTTTAAAGTCTCTACAACATTTATTGAGGAAGCGAGAATCGATCAAGACCTTAATTTTACTGCTTATTTCAGCACCAAGTTCTCTGATTATCAGGGCTCTTTGGTACTTATTTGTTGTTAAGTTAAATAAATCGAACAAAGGTCAAACACGATGCCCCTCATGAGCTGAAGAAGAATCTTCTTCAAAACTTCCCAGAAGGTAGTTTAGTTCCAAATGTGGGATATCCAAACGTGCATCTCAAGCCTTAATTGTATTCTTCATTTTATAGTATTGAGTTATTCTTTAGTCTGTTGTTTAGATTTCAAGGCCCTTGCAGTAAGAAAAACAGTTCTGCAACGGATTCCAGATCATTCTTGTAGATCTAGGTCTTGATGAGATAACTCTAGTGGAATGAATATAATCACACTACACGAACAGATATAAAGACCAAAGACTGCTTTAGTGATGTTGGTACTCGGGGTCAGGGTTATGGGGGGACATAATCTTCTCCCGAAATGAACAACTTCTCCCATGAGGTGTCGGTTATCATTGGACAGGGATACAAGCTGGTAACTGAGATTCACCACTTAATTAATTTAAAGATTTAAAAATGTGGGGTTGCATTTACATACTTGTGTCGTTACTGCGATAAATATAAGTACTAATATATTTTAACATTTTAGAAATCATTTCACAAATAGGTGTGATACCGTGCGAATATAGTGTGATAGTCTGATTCTGCATGAGTCCATGATAAATGAGTAAGCTCCTATTTGTGGTCTACTTACACCCCTTTTTGTATTATTATTTGACTGCTATTGGGGATTCATTAACGTTCTCAAATTACTCTACTGCTGAACATCGGCCACTTCTTTCAATGGAGGTTTTGGCGTAGAATACCACGCTGCAACAATTTATATACTTATGCCAGACCCACTTAATAAATTGTTGGGTCAAAAATAAATTAAAAAAGTTTGATTCTGTCAATGTGTTTGTTGAATTCAGTATAAGGTCAAAAGCTTTATATGTCAAAGTAAGGTATTCCATTAATATTGTGTACGCCACTTTCACATCTAAAAAAATCTGAACGCAGACGCCAGCTTACTGTGACACTATCGTGTAGAATCAGAATTCTCACTGCCCACATTACCCATGGTTCATGTTCCGTAACACAGTGGCCTCTAAAAGCAAACGTCCTGTACGAGCAGGCGTCGTTAGTAGACAACATTCTGGGCGTGGATGTGGGCTATAGCCAAGTTCGGAACAACGTACCGCTGAGCGCGGCCGGCGCAGAAGGTTCTCCGCCGCCCGCCGAGAGCGACGAGCTTCCGTGCGGCACCCCCCCTCCGGCCTCCCCACCACTACCACCCCTCGGACTCGACGGAAACGGCGAAGCAGCCATGGCTGTCATCATGAGCCTCCTGGAAGCCGACGCCGGACTCGGTGGACCCGTCAACTTCTCCGGTCTACCCTGGCCCCTGCCGTAAACTGGTACAAGTTTTTATTGGTCTCATTTAGTATTTAAATGTTATTTTCTAATAACTGGTAATGTGGTACAAATCACCAATGTTAATCTTTTTGATAACTTCCTCGATATAAAATACATGACCCTAATATCATATGAACTTGAGCTGGAGACGTATCGAGCTCATTACTTGTTGTGTTAAAGGTGCACACATATCTGGTTGATAGTTTGACTACGAAGCGATAACTACAATTGATTTGAATGTTGCAAATGCTCAATTGTTTATAACTATACATGAAAAATTATTATTTCCATCTCTGAAGAGATGCAACAAAATGTAAAGTTCTATATTTAAATGTTATCTTTTTATATAAACCTAAATTAGGAATATTTTATACATATTTGTAAGGAGTTAAAAATAATTATTTGGTAGTCAGCTGATCACAAAATGTGTGTGCATTGCTCTTATGGTACTCGTATATACCAGATAGCAACTTGCCAAATATGCGTACCATTGTATTATATACATATATATACTTAGTAATCTATTTCGTCAACGGTGAAGGTAAAACTAACACATTTAGTTTACAATACCCTTATAATTGCGTATAGGCCACTCGGTAGTGCAATGTCTTCTAAAGTGACCTTATTTACAAAATGAGTCGCCCCGATGTGATCTGTGTACCTCGAGGCTATTTGATACAATCAAATGTTATTTACATTTAAAATAAAAACGTATTTTTACATTGTAAAAAAATGCATTCTTAATAAAAAAAAAAGTAACCAGCGTTGGACGCCGGACGACGTTGTATTAAATTGTATATTAATTTAAATTTTTATATCACTTTGATCTGTAACGAGAGATTACAAACGTTTTTTAAGCTATCACAAAGTGTAGTTTTTATATGAAGCATCTATACGAAACTTAGTACAATCTGCGGGCAAAGCAATATGACAAATTTCCAAACAATACCGCCAGTACAGATCCAAATAAGAGCACTATAGTTCACTCTGGCAACACCGAGAGCGATTTATTAAAACAAAGTCATTCATCAATCAATGCTTATATGTCATGTTATTTATTATCAAAACAATTTTTACATGCGTGTTTTATCGTTTAGAATAGGATAGATTTTTGAGTCTGGGATTATGGCAAGCCCTTCTCTATTATATTTGAGTATATATATATACTATCGTGTTAGTGCAATAATTGTATGATAATAATTATTAGTTTTTACTCATTTGTACAATTTACAAAAGTAAATCTAATTGGAAAGTTTATAGTGAGCAATCTATGTTCGTTAGTTAGACTAATTCAAGCCACCATAGGCAATAAGTTCGTCGTGCAGAATGTATAATGCTTAAATTCATGCGTGCTCATAACTTTTTGATCTTAATAGACTATTTGATTCTTTTTTCAAATACAGTAGAATCCCGAATATCCGGACTCATTCACTTGGGCTCTGATTGTCAAGTTAAAAATGTCTTGAAGGCGCAACAAGGCCGTGTACTCCCGCTATCATTTGTTTGCGTTATAGTATATCTTATTGCTTAATTTTCTTTGATAGCGTTCAAATGTTAGGTTACCTTTAAAAAAAAATGTTTACATTTTGTGTTGAAAATTTAATATTTCCAAGCGAAATGATAAGGTAGATCGGTCTCTTAAAGACAAAGTGAAAATAATTGAGAGTATATAAAATGGTAAATTTGGCAGTAAGTTGGCACAATGCATGGTGTAGAAATTTTTGTGATATTCAGACATTAAAAAGAATTCTGATTTCATAATGAAATTACCTGCGCGCTTCAGAAATAAGATAAAAGCTCGTAAGTTATTTTCAATTACATAGGTATCATGTAATTCATTATTATTATAGCTCGTTTTTTTATATATCGTAGTATCCAAACGACGCATATAAAACCTATATCATAACAAAAGTTGATTAATATACATTCTTTAATTTGACTTTGAAACCGATTATACGAAATCAATTAAATTAAGGGGCTGTTTTAATTGATTTGGATAATCGGGAATCTACTGTAACTCATTTACTGTAGTTTGTAGAGTAATGCACTTTTATAATTACGATAAGTGGCCAAAAGTATGCATACTGCATGCAATGAATCAACGGCAGTTGTAGTATGAACTGTTGATACTCAACCCGAGCACATGATTTGCATTTCATAAAATGTTTTGCCTATCCATCTAGTTCGAATGATTTCTGTTGTGTTAAGTGAAAACAAACTCTTTATGTTCGCTTAGCGCGAGAATTGCGCTAAGCGAACATATGCTGAAGCTTGCGCTCTGGACTTTGAAAATAATTTATATATTAAATTTTATACAGCAAATTCCTATGATTTACCGTATTTTGCAAATTATGTTTTATATAATTTAGAAAAGTAAAAATAATATTAGTTTTATTGTGTTAAGCAAATGTTGAGATTGAGAGAGTAAGTTTAGGGTTGTTATAAAATTTGCTAAGTATTACGAGTGCAATTTCGTTTTGTCACTGCTGTCTGATATAATTTTAGCATGGCCATTCTTGTTGTAGTGAAATTGAGTAGAGGAGTCATCCATTAGTTCGTAGTACCTCTCCCATTTTGGATTATTGTTTGGTCATAAATAATACACATGCACAGACTAAAGCCCTTCGTATACAATGCTAAACTAATCTCCGATACGCAAATGTCGCTAAAATTCTCTTAATCGGTCTAGAAAGTTGCTGTGACATTTGTTGATAAGACAGATTATTTTTAAAGCTCTTTTAATAATAGGTAAGGCCAATAATTTAAATTCTTGTTTACCTAGCAGCTTCTGTGGCTTTGCTTTCGAATAAAATGGTAAGGTAAAATTAAGTCGGTTAATAGTACACTTATTTTGCGATTGAATGTCATGTGTACCCACGGGACATAACATTACTATTGAAGATTTGCTTAGCCTCTTGACGAAGGGCCTAAGTCTCATTCGTCTGAGCTGTACTCACAACTATAGAAAAGTACCAACGTTATATTTTGTAATGTTTGTTATGTTTTGTTAGCTAAAACCACGTTAGAACATTAAATAACCAATTAGAAATACATCAAAATAACTATTTCTATAATTTTTATATTGTTCGTTAATTTTATTTTATACAAGCTTAACAATATTTGTTATTAGACTTTTTTTACATTCTGTGAATACAAAGTTGTAATGTACGTATCTTTCGGTCGAGTATCGAACGGCGGTACGAAAAAGATTTAGTCAGATTATGTTGTTGTTTTAATTATGTTCATTTTATATTAAAAATAAACTGTTTTATGACGGGTTTCATTCATAAAGCTAATGCTGTGCGTTTTATTTAACTCCTGGCGTTTCAGCGAATGATCTCCTGTCACGGTGGTGATCTTTTAAATATCGCGAAGAGAAACATTTCAACTTCGGTTTCTCAACAAAATTATAAGAGAGGAATATGGAACACTTATTACAAGCGTTACAAAAACTATATAAAAATTATATATTGCATTTGTAGTGGTAATTTGATTTTTAACTTTGTAATGCTTCTAAATGTGTGAAATTGCTAATTGCATGTATAAGCTTTTAATGCGACGATCGGTCTACATGGTATGGCTTGGTGTAGCGTTTTTGCTAAATTAGGCGTGACCAAGAAGCACTAAAATTATGTATTTATCTGATGAAATAGGGTTCATAGAGTATAAAAATCTTATTTATTTTCATATTTAGAACGAGATTAATAGTTAAAACTACGTAATACAGCAATCCGGCATATTAAGTTGAACACCAATCAGAGCGAGTTTCGTCACTTATGTATAAAGCTCACTTTTTTCTAATATAATCGACGATTCCTTTACTATTTTTAAGAGCTATAATTACCACTGGTTGACATATGGGGACGTCGCGTCTTATACAAACAGGCGCCATGACACCAACGAACGTTTTAGTGTGAATTTTAAACTTAAAATTTAAATCTTAATTGTATCCTATTAAAACTTTATTGTTGTAGAAATGTAGCTGTTTTAGTCAATGGGAGACACTTCCGAACATCTTAGAACAGTTTTTCAAAATTAGTCATCATGCCTATTGAAAACGTTTATGATAATTTGATGAATTTCTCTGTTAATAATTAAAAAAATGAAATCCTACAGGAGGAATGCTTCTCTTCGCTTATTGAATTAAAATGAGTATTTCTTCTTTTGATGATATGGCAATCAGCCGGATCAGCTATTTCTGCCAATGTCAAGTATTTCGAGTCTTCAATTCTAAGTCTTCGAGTCTTCAAGTCTTCGTCGTGATGGAGTTAATGATAAAAATTATAAAAGATGTGGATGACATGAAGTGGGAACCGTCTTTCGAAAAAACAAAAAACGATCTCCAAAATGAGTATTTGTCAATGTGTATGGTTGTCATTGCGATACAGGTCAACAGCCTTGTTGCCAGACATTCCTATTGGCTATTCCTATGAGCCATTAATATCGACTTACACATATAATGCTTAATCAGATAACCAGATGAGACATTTTTTGGGTTCCTTACCTCAAAAGAAAAACGGAACCCTTATAAGATCACTTTGTTGGCCGTCTGTTGGTTAAGACGCTTTATTTTAGAAACACGTGAATGTATCGAGTTGAAATGATCAGGTCTACGGTACATGGCATGGTAGAACCACTTAATGGCGGTCTATTGTGATGCTTCTGAATTAATTCATTAATAACCTGTCATGACTATTGAATTAAATTAATTTTTATAATTTGTTCGCATATGTACTTATATTCTTTATATTGAAAATTAACATTTGAGACCAATTTGATTACCAATACAGGGTATGGGAAGTTTTTTATTAAATTAAAAAAAAACATGACAAATTTGAAATTGGCACGTCATCATAGGTGTATTTAATAAAACAAAAAACATGAAATATGACTGTTTAATCTGGTTACCAGATGCGTGAAGTCGATCTTCACCGGCTCTTGTACTTACAGTAAGTTATTGACACAGCTACTAATGTTTCAGTCAGTTTACATTTTAATTCATCTTCTTGACTAAGCGTAACGTAACCGACGCTTTTGCGAATTATCTTACAATTATGCGAATGTCACTCGTTTCTTGTTTTGCGACATTAGATTTTTAAGACCATCTTTTGGATGTTGCAGTACATTTCTTCCTTAACTTAAATACTTAGTCTTCCTGACCTTGTATTTATATGTTTTAGGGCTTCTCTGTAATGTCAGAGATCAGATAATATGCAAAATATGAGGTGCTAGCAAGAACGGCAGTATGTTTTGATCAAACTGCCTTTGCAGCGCAGTTTGAGCTCGGGTTCGATTTGATTCCCGGGTCGGACCAAATGTTTATATGATCTTCAAATATTTATTTCGGAGTTTGGATGTTTTCTATGTATTATGTGTATCTATTTACAAAAGAATATATATACATATTTATATCAGTTGTCTAGTATACACACAAAAGCTCTGCTTAGCTTGGGACTAGATGGCGTTGTGTTGATGTCCGAAATATATAATTATTATTTAATTGGCGAGGCCTGTGTCCAGTGCACTGCAATAGGCTAATGATTAGGGAGTCCAACAGTACCGTTTAGTACAGATATAATGACTTGAAATATATATTTATACCCAACAATTTCATTTTCAATGAAGAAAATGTTACTTATGAATTTAAATGTCAAGCAAACTCGGAGCTTTTGATTACATGGAAAACTCACGAGAACACAGGCCACCTTATGGAAGCGACCTCATTTTCTAAGAATTACACAGCCACAAACATATATTTGTACACATATGTGTTTTTCTGCTAAATTACTACCTCTAGCAATCCATTGCTGGTTTCTTAGCAAAGTTTCAGTCCAGTACTGTGAAAAAACTTACTGTTCTGCAAATGTGATCCAGAAAGTTAATTTAGAAATAGACACCCCTTTACAAAATGACAAAAGCAAAAGACAGACACTCCAACAAGAAACGATTACTTCTACAAAATAAAGTCATATTTTACTGCATATATCTTTATTTCTAAAAGTTACATAATTTAGATAGGGCTTACCCAATTTGTTGCTCTCGGTGTATTTGATTACTCATGCATTACTAGTTGATTAAAAAGGAGAGTATTGAGTAATTGCATATTGCAGAACTACTTAAGTAGGTTTCAAAGCCCTTCGGAATTTCGAAAATCTACATTGTATAAACCTTCATTGCATATATATTCCTGCTACAGTTACTCCATGTCATCACCATATTTGTTCGTATGTGGGGCGGGTGGGGGCGTGTACCGAGGGCGAGTCACCAGAGGCGCTGATTCCGTTCTAAAACAAACGACCGTGTCGTCAATGTAAATGAGACAGCTGCTGCTCAGCGATAGTTACTGGCGGCAAAACCTCTACATATTTCGACAGCTTCAATTTAATTACTTGTGCTGGGACCAGATTAGTGGTTGATCGTCATATAATTCGTAATTGTTAAATTTTTAGATTCATTCATTACAAATATCTATATATTCAGAATACTCGAAGAGTACGTTAGTCCATCCGCGTTAAGAAAATATGACGCATCTATTAATACACGAATCCAGAGCAACACTGGGTGTAGCCATAGCGTCTTTTCCCGATACTAAACATCAGCCGTTGTTTCGCGGTGAAAAATCTTCACACACACCAACTTTAGACTCCCATACAAAAACAATCGCCTGCAACTACGCACTCAGACATAACAATTTAAACAAAACCTTTACAATAGGGTAGTTGACATCCTTAGTTAAATCTGTTAATCTGTCATAACAACCCCTCTGTATGAAAAATGTACTAAATACAAACTTGTGACGTCATTATTTTAGACTACTCAATTCAGCAATATATTTCAATGTTTTTATTTTATATTTTCCAAGATATTTTGCAATATTCGTTTAAATGAAGGAGACATCGGTATTTATTTACGATACAGTGAACTACCCTATTGCATACTCTCAAAAACATGTATAATTGCAGTAGTTACAACGCGTAGGCCCGTTTGAGCTTATACATTGACAGAGGAACGTTTGCGTGTGGCTACTCCTTACCGTATTGCTCTATGCTATTTACTTATCACGAATGGACATTACTTACATGTAGAGTTGTATATATATAGTTCTATCACTGGAGTTGTGTTTACCCGCAAAACTCAAAGTGTATGAATGTTTTTTTTTGCATTTCCTAAATATTATAGTCTTAAAAAACAAATCGCAAGTTAAACACACTTTTTTACAATTTAGCTGTCTGTGATCAGGAAAATTATAATAGAAGTGTATATACCTCTAATAAATATTACTATGAGGACGCAAAGTGAAATATCCCTGTTTCGCCGGTTACAGATAACATCCGGATAACTTATCTGACGGAAGGTATGACACAATTTTTATGGAATATATTTCATATTATGTCAGATGAAATATCCAACACATTTCCAAAATATTTCTTATTTCTTCCTTTGTTGGCGCAAAACCATTGTATATATAAAAAAATATAGTTAATATACACACGGAATATTTAGTATAGGATAGTATTAATAACAAGAAAATTATATTGAAAATAAATATACACATTTTTTCAAGCTATTCTTTTTTTATTTAATTACCCCGAATATATATTATTTAATTTAGTATTAATATGATGTTCTAAATTATATAAATTTATGGATAGTTTTACTATTGTGCTACTGAGAAACTGTACTATTTGTGACAACAGGAGGATGTTTGACGTTGAAAGGGCACAGAGTAAAATAAAATGTAAATATAGTCCTAGTACTGTCATGTTGAGTAAGTCTATTGACGCCCACGTGGCGTTCATCTACCACAATGGGCAAAAAGACAAATTTATCAAATTGGTCTGGAGCACATCTGTAGAATGGTGGGAGATCGCGAGACCAAGACAAACAAATACGTCTCTTCTTTTCCGCTGATCACAGACAGAGTTACATCACAATAAACTAATATAATATACTGAGTGGTAGTTTGTAACACATCGTGTAATATATAACTACGCATTTTCTATTGTTTTATAAAATATGTCAAGCTGAATATCAATGAAGTCGAACCCACACTATAATCTAGGGCTGGATACCAATCGTTACGTTATTGAAAGCTATTGTTTCCGCGGCATACATAGACTTTGTTCATGTTATTTCTGCTATTCTTTTTGCCCATTGTGGTATGTCTTTATGATTTTGTAACCTAACCTAACCTAACATTTGTTAGCAAAACTATGGTGTGGATTCGAACTTCCTACACGGAGATTCGAAAGAGTTGATAGAGAGCAATATAACAGAAGCCATGCACATTTTAGTAATCGCCTAAAGATAGCAAATCACTAAGTAGTATCTATATATCATGATACTGAAATAAAAGATCAAGTATCAACTCTCTCTAGTCAGACTATACAACAAATAGAACATTTTACATGGTTGTGACGTAGCGAACACCATTTGTTGTGGAATGTTCACTCTAAATGCGTTGCTTCTACCGGTTTTTGATGCAAGCAAATGGTTTCCATTACCTGTACGCAGAATATGAATATTTAAAAATGGTAAATAAAATTATAAAAATGTAATTCATACTTTCGATTGTCGCCAGTAGATGGATCTTGCTGAAAATCATTTTAGAATCCTATAGTAAGCCTTAATAATGCTATAGGGCGAAATCGGTCAGGATTAAAATCAATGAAAATAGTGGAATAAGAACAAAGTTTAATTCTAGAAACTAAAAAAACGAATGCGAAAATCATCCCAAATAATCACGGTCTAGATAGACTGGAACGTAGTACAGAGCCTTTGACCGCAGTCCAGGCATTACGTTGGCATACTACGATGTGGTCGTTTAATTTAACTATTCTCAGTATATTCTACTAAAGGAAATCGATTCAAGAGGTAAATTGGCACTGCTGAGTTTTGTAGCACATCCTATTAATCTAGCATCCAATGTGGTCGCCTCCTTAATTACGCTATGAACACATTTGTGAGAAGCTATGAACTTAATCCAGTTACAAGTAACTACATACATCATCAAGCAAGTACACAGTCAGTGTAACAAAAAAAAACAAATAGTAATGACAAAAACGCACATTATGTTTTGCGATACTTCAAAAAATGACTCAAAGCGCATAGTGGTATAAGATTGTACCAAAATTAAGATGATTTTAAGCTAACTTTAGGCTAAAATGGTTAAGTTGTATTTGGAATATAAAAATATGACCAGGCTTATTAACTGCCATCAATGTACCGCTACAGTTGTAGCATTACTGGAAAATTAAGAAAATACAGCAAAATCTATTCACATCAACATTTAAAACAAAAATTCTATCAGAGAAAGAAAAATTTTGAAGAGTCAAGATACACGTCATTTCCTCAAGTTTGTAATTTTGTGTTTAATGTTATCCTAATGTAAAACTAAAGTACTTATATATAATATAGTATAATGTACGCACTATATTGGTTAGATGAAGCAGTAAACATTTGCGCGTTATATAAACACATGAAATAATCACAGAATGAAGCAACAGCATAATTATACCTATGTAGGTATAGTTATGCTGCAGAGGCAATAATAATTAATGTAAAATAATATTGTACCTGTACGGGTCCTTCTTCGTTTCGGCGTGTTCTCCCCTATTCTGACGACGTAAGTCATCGTAGGAGACAGATGGACGGTGTGGCAAGCCCTCGGCTCCAGGTGCGACACGGGAACCTGACAAAACTATACATACGGCATAAGCACATCACTAAGGGGTTGCTCACTCGACTGTTTACGCAGTTTACAATTTCAGATACCGAAATAAATATTTATATATATGACTGCTTCGGTGGCGCAATGGTAGCGTATGCGATTACCGTGCTTGAGGTCTCGAGTTTGATTCCTGGATCGGACCAGATGTTTGTATGATCTGCAAATATTTGTTTCGGAGTTTGGGCGTTTTCTACGTATAATATGTATTTACAAAAAAGTTTTACTAAAGTATATTTTTTATTATAAATACATATGTATAAACATGTATATATGTAAATATATAGGTATTTACAAAAAGTTATATGTTATACTTGGGATTAGATGGTATTGCATGTAAAATATCTGGAAAAATGAGCATGACAAAAGATTCTACTCTGTCTGATGGAAACCAAGAGCAGAATCCAAGAGTGATGGTCACCATACTCGTCGATCATTTATACATCACTGTCCGAAAATAAAAATTATTTCCTCATATTCCAATCATATTTTTATAGTATCGTAGTAGCGAACGAGCGGATGAGTCTCCCGAGTCACTACCATCGCCTTTACCCTGCAACTCAAGAGAGCTAAGTGTTGCCACAATCCAGTACTTCTTCCACCTCGAATTAGGAAGGGCGGCTTTCGGCAACTCATTCACGACGTGAATGCAACGAAAAAACTGTTCAGCTTTTACTGTACCGAAGTACGATTCTTCCATGGTCATCGTTATGATAAGATTATTTAATAGGTATTTGAACATTACACAGGTATACATTACCATCGCTGTCGGTAGGACGATACGAGTCATCTGAGAATATTGGGCGGTCGGTGTCTAGATCCAGGGAGCTGCCTGGACCTGCGTCGGAGTAAATGTCACTAGGTTTGGCGCCGAACATGTTAGGACCTTGTCGCTGCTTTGTGGGAGATCTAAAAAGTTCATAGTAAACATATTTAATTTACTAAAAAGTGATTAATTATTTAATAAATTAAATTCAAGTTTACGACTTTTTGAGTTGCCCATAAACGTAAAAAATTACGCTTCGCCCGAATAAATCAAATTATTGTTCTACAACGGAGAAACGTCATTACCCGTGTTCTACAAAGTTGACTAGTTCGAAAAAATATATCCAACATCAAAGAATAAAGGAAAGGTAGGTTGATAAGTGTATTTTTAGGTAACAGCTCTATGACAATTGGAAAGGAAATTGGTTTAAAATGTGTATAACATCATGTATATTTTGTTGAAATAATTTGGTATCATTTGTATTTTGCTACAATTTGTGAAATGGACAAAATGCTTAATCGGTCAAATAAAGGGTAGACATAAAATTGATTAAAGCTTGCCAACAGTAACAGTGTCCTCAGTAAATGGTTAGCCCCAGTCTAAATAACCTTTTCGGCTCATTCCCCTTAGTAAAATACAATTTGGGCCATCACTTACCCTCCTACTTTACCGTCCCGTCGTTCACGCAATAACTGTCCAATGTAACTTCCAGGGAGGGCCATGAGCTTCTCTGCACATGCCTGCTGATAGGACAGCTTGCCAATGAAGTAACCTGCCACAACTGCTAAAGTCACCTTTGGAACTGCTCCAAACCGTGCGTTGGGCTTCAAGTGACCTGGAAATTGTGGCGTGCATGGGTTAAATACAAACACATGTATACCCGACTTTACTTGCCGACTATTATTTTAGACAACATTTGATGGGAAAATTGAGAAAGAACCATGGGAAAGTTGGACAAGCTATGAAAAGAAAGATAGATCTTGAAATTAAACTCGCCCTATGGCATCATTAAAGATCGATGAGCATCGAAGATGGCATTATCAAACATTCAACCGGTTTCGCTCTATGGCGGGTGTTGTACAACTAGTCAAGTGGGTGGGTAAAATTTACCCAACTGAAGTATAGGGTAATCTGAAGTAAACCCTATACCTTATACTTAGTATTGGGTTCACTTCAAGTTTTGTTTCTCTTTGCAGTGATGTTCTCTTGTGTAGGATACTCCTTTAGTCACCACTTACAGCGCCCATGGAATAAATAGGGGTGGTGAAACTCTGTACTCTTAATCCGAAACCACATGGTTTTTCAATAGGCTGGTTACCATAGGTCAGGCCCATGACAAAAAAGAGAGGAACTTCAAATTAACAGCTTCTCACTAGATGTCATTGGAAGTATATAGGTACGGTAGTTACAAAAGAAAACAAATTTTATAAAAGTTTGTCAGTGCAGAGTATCTGGTTCAAAACCTGCAGTTTCTGCTGCAGAGCACAGCTTCAATATAATTTAAAAAAAATTAAAACCTGAGTTGCTAACATTTTTATAATCCAGTGTCATTATATGCAAATACAAGTTTACATTAACTTTTGGCAACCAAGAATAGAATACTAATACAGTGATAGATCCCCAGTTATCCGGCCCCTGTATAATCCTGTACCCCCTTTAATCTGCCCCAATATTACTATCGAATATTTTTTGGTCACAACCTGTACACATCACCACTATTTGGTAGCGGTGCTGTTTAATTTACAAAACTTGATGAATGAATGAAGTATGTTTTATACTTCAGAGTATGTATAACATATAAAATTTTATCATTGGATCTGTAATTTGTAGAATTATAATCTGATAAAGAAAGGCAACAAATAAATAGATGCTCCAAATAGTTTTTTTCTTATCTCCTATCTGGGGTATTAAGAAAATAAATGTGTTGTTGTAATACTGTTGGGATAGTCATAGTGTGTGCCTCATGATATTAGGCCACCAAGTAGCTGTCTCATTTTATTTGATAAGCATCTAAAGAATGGTTTAACAGTGTTTGTTGTTCATGTCACAGTAAGGTCTTGATCCAAAACATGTATAGAAAACCCACTCCATTAATAATCTAATTTAATTCTTTACATGGATTTTAAAGAATTATCATTAATGAATATATTTATTATTGATGATTCTTTAAAACCCATTACACCATCAACTACTAATGTCTCTCCGATACATTTTGATCTATCCTAAGGTTGGAAGAGATTACTTTTGGCAATACATTAATATTTTATATTTACGATTTTATCTATTTCATTGTGGGCCTAGAACATCTTAACTTTCACTCTCCACACGGACATTCTAACTGAAAACTGGCTATATCTCTATTTGGCAAAGGTAGTTAGTTGACTTGACCCTCACAAAATATTTAATAAATATATATGAAATTACTTTTAAATACCCATGTAAGCAGTAGAAGAAGTGGTACTAATTATAAAGGCTTAAAGTTAGTGAGGTTATATGAATCTAGTAATCCCAGTTTGAAAATTATTTCAGCAATAGAAAGGCGCATTATTTTTGAATAATAAAGGCCATATATTGACCTAAAAAAATATGAAAACTACGAGCAAAGAAGTGGGACTAAACAAATAGTGCTCTTTAGAATGATGATGAAGTTAGAAGTATGTAAAACCTGTATAATTATATAAGGCGAATATTAGAAGGGCTAACCTTTCTGTACGGCTACATAGGCGCCTAGACCGAGGACAGTTGCGAAAGGCATCGAGCGCTGTACGAAGCTTTCACGGTTGCACTCGCCTAGGACGCGCAATTCGTCCGGTGAGAACCTGTACTGCGACTGCACCAACACAATCCAATTGTAACGCACAGCATTAACCAGGCCATATCACACCATAATAATAACCTTACCGGGTAGCCCCCAGAACCGAGAGGTTGGTCCGGCGTTTCGGTTGGTACATTCCCCTGATATCCATACGCAGCGGGATCATTCATTCTTATAGCAATTAAAATAACTGTTTTATTAGAAATAATATAAAATACTTTAATCGCGGTAATCTAGTTTTCCACTAAACCACTGCCGAAAACGTATATTTCACATAGAATGACAGCAATGACAGGTTGACAATAAAATTATTTGACAACAAATTGTAGTCTTTGGTTGACAGTTCTTTTCATCATTTTTAGAACATTACATTGAATAATAATCAGATAAATATTATTTTTAGGATAATTTTATGTAAAAAAACATTGCAGCTTTCCCACCAACACAAAATTACAATTTGAGATTTATTTTAACAACGCAAAAGGACACGCAAAGCAAAAGAAGATTCAAATCCGACTTCAAGCGCAAGTGATTAAGATCACGACAACATTGATGTTTAGAACCTCGCTCATAAAACGAATTTGTGTGAGATATGGTTGGTTGTGTTTTAAGATCAGAATATCTAAGTTGCAAACTTGACAAAGAGTTACCGGCCAAATTTTAATAAAAAAGGGGTGTTTAAGGTTCTAAAGAGTGCTTTAATTGTAAGATGGTGTAGGTAGTAGAGTAACGCAGATTTCAGTATGAACGCTCGGTACGGGCCGGCTCGACCAGGCCCTCTCGCAGAAGACCAACCTAAAATAACAGTTTTCGTGCTGTCGTGTTTCGTTGCCGAGTACGAGACCGGAGGCCTATTGAGCAGGGATGACAGTTATCGGGGTAAGTGTGTGAGCAATGGGATGCTTCAGAGTCTTGTTAAGGGTGACGAGCTTCGGACCGTCGGCCAGGGAGACCCGTAGAAACGATGGTACCGCCTGCCGCCCGCGACATAGAGAGGGACCTAACCGCTGTTAACCTTCCTGGGAAACTGCCTCGTCCGGTCGCGTATAATCTGCGAAGTGACTACAAGCCGGCTGGTGACCGAACGGTGGGAACAGGCGATTACATTCGGCCTGCCAGCCAAACTCTTCAACTAGGTCGCCTTACTTAAAAACACTTCCGAGAATTAGCGTGCTCCCTAAAAATAAGTGACAAAAAAGCCCTGCCCACTACTAATAATCACACGGCATTTAAGTAGAATCAAATAGCAATTGTACAGTTCTCTTTTCTAAATATAGGTTTATGTCCAGCACTAGACTAATAAAGATTGAAGATGATGATGAATACCGACCAGAAAAATTGCATTCAAAGAGTTTAAAAGTACTATTTTATACATAGTTGCTCCTTTACATACCTTTCGTACTAAGTATTTACTATCCTGGGCCCACTTACTATTGTGCCTATAGTACAAGCATTTATTAATACCCGCACAGGCTACTATCTAGTTATATTTCAGTCAGCTCCCAAGTTTTGAATTTCCCATGAATATGAAATCAAAGCGTCAAATAGCATTAAATTAAAGGGCACTAGAGTGTCATTTGTTTCGCCTGTATAAGTTCCATTACTTTACTGTCAGTGAAGGTTAGTGAAGCTTACAGTTAGGTTTGAAATTCAGACTTCCTCGCGGGCTCGTTGATGCTCGGCCACAGTGCTAAATTGTGTTGTATACTGTAGGTTCTTTTCGTATCAGAAAGAGCCGCTAAAATACACTTTATATTTTGAAATAAGTTGGTACTATTTTTTTCCTTTCTGTGTCGAAAAATACAGATAAAAGTGTCCAAGTACATAAATATGTACTTTCATAAAAATACTATTATCATGGTACATTTCTAGTTTTCACAAACATTAAAGTGCTTCTGTGTTTATTTAGCTTTAAAATTACCGACTATATACTTCTAAATTCTTTTAGTATCATTGGCATCCACTGTCTTTTCAACTAAGGTAGGAAACAGATTGGCAATTTTACCCAAATGAAATAAAATAGATTCTCACTGATGGAAGAAAAAATGCTCAGGCAACCGCAGTATGGGTATTGGATAGACGATTTGTTCAAGAAGTGAATACCAGCGATAAGGCTACTCACTCGCTTAAATAGATGGAATGTATGAAATAATAAATATGATATCCGACTCTTGTTACAATTCTCTTATTTTTACAAACCAAGTTCAATTTAACTTACGTACTTTCACGTAATCTAGTTAAATAAGTTTCCCTTATAAAGATCATTTCAGGGATAACTTATTTTATTACGCAAACTTGGATAAAAACTGTAATTGATGTAACTATTATGAAATACATGGGCTGGTCACATTTGCCGTAGAACAGATAACCGCTGGGGTACACGGGTTCATGAGTGGAGACCACGTCTCGGCAAACTTAGTGTCCTACACTAATCCACAGGCTAGGTAGGGTGATGATTTGCGTAAGACTACTGGCAGGAGCTGGATGCGAGAAGCCAAGCATCGAACTAATTGGCGTGAAATTAGAGAGGCCTGTGTCCAGCAGTGGACTGCGATAGGTTGAAGATTATGAAATGCTAAAAACGTTTGAATTGAAAACTGCTAGTTAGTTATAAGTTCAATTATTCTTACATTGTGATTATGGGTTTTTTAAGTTAATTTGAAAAGTCAACATAATGATAAAGGACCTAAATAAATAATTTTGATAGGACGGCTTGTACATATGTATATTAATGTACCATTTAAATTTGGTAACAGAGAATTGCGCAAATTATGATAAAAATGACTTCTTATATCCACGAATCCACGATAAAGATTATTGAGATGGTCCGAGTTACACCTTTAAAAAGTTGTTTCTTGTTGAAAAATGTAAAATATCAAATGCTTAAAAAAACAATACCTCTTAGATTAGACGGACCATAGGCTATAGTAGTATTAGTCCAACTTAAATAGAAACTACATTATTGACACAGCTCAACAGCAAATTAAGACACGAAACATTTGTAGGTATTATTGTATATTTTCTGGGTAGAGGAACATAAATACAAACAACAATAGATTAAATGCAATGCAGCAACAAATTTAAAGAAACAGTACACACCGGTAGGCCACGTACAGGAAAAGTCACGATTGTGCCGAGATATTTTATTTTAACACAGAGTACTACCTATTTAGTTTTCGGGGGAGGATTTTGTTCTGAATGGTACTTCCTCAAGATTTTTCCAAGGTGGCTGTTTGCAGAAAGTTTACCTCGAAGTTTTTCGTCGCACTGTGCAATGTATGACCACCTTCCGCAAAAGTAGCCCACTATTGCAGTGAACATTACTTTGGGGAACACGCCGAAATGTGGGTGCTTCTGTAGATACCCTAGAATGAGAAAATATTCATAGAAGTAAGAAGGTATTGGAAGGAACGTCACTAAAACAAAGAGAGGAACGTAACAAGTCATTCTTACTTCTATGAGTACTTTCGTGGCGTCCCTACCAACCTTCTAACGCTCTGGGTGACTTAAACAATTGTCTTACCGGCTCTGATTGCAGCGTACGTGACCGCAGCAAACAGTGTGCTAAAGGGCAGGCAGCGTTGGTAGAAGCTTTCCTTGTCACATTCCTCCAGGGCTTTCATCTCCTCTTGGGTGAATTCATAGTAACGCTAAAACAACATGGAATACTTGTGAACATGCTCCTTGTATACAATTGCGTAATAAAGTTTAATGGCGAGTACCAGCGGGTGCGTCACATTCCGTATGGGAGGGCATGCCTTCTTAGAGCGTGAATCCGCAAAGCAATTACAATCTTCATTTTTCTCCTCTTTTGGAGTATTTCCACTCATAACGTCAACAAATTTTATTAAACTGTTTTTTTACATTTTAGGGGTAAAGCGCATAAGCTCACATTTTTTGTTAATTTAGATTTTTATGTGATGTGGTACTATAATTTTTTCATCGTAACAAATATTGATCATATTTTGGCATTGACAATAACTGTAGTTTTCATCATTCCTTTACATAAAAGTGGCCTGTTCAAATCGAAATAAAAACCTCTTACATAATTGTTTAAAGAATGTGTTGTTTTTTTTTAAGTGATGTTTTATTTACAGGTATTTATTTACTATTCATATTAATAAAATTTACTTCCTTTATTCTACAATGTTACAGATTCTAAAACTTGTTACAGTGCAATTCAGGCAGGTACTTATTTTACTTTTTGTCAAATGTCAACAAATACGAATAATCGTAAGACCATCAATGTCAAATTCATAGTTACATTTGCAAAATATGTCGCTAATTCGGTGTGAGTTAAGAGTGAGGCTGGGCAATACAGCATCAATATAGTTGTTGGCAAAGCGCGGTGTGACAGCGGCAGTCAGGAGCTAGGGGGGACGTGGAATGGTGCGTGCGCTCTTACTGGCGCTGACGTGTGCAGCCGCCGCGTCAGCCGCCAGCTACGGCGACTACTCGGGTGTCAGAATGCCACAGTACGGTGGTGGTGCTGAATATGATATGGGCCGCGACCCTCCCCCCTCACAACCTTCTGACGATTATCAAGGACATTCACCGGACGCGCCTGCCTCACCTGATTATAAGTATGAAGAAGAACCACGTGGTTTGTAAAACATTCTACCATTAACGTAAGACGAAGTGTGAAGTTTTGTTGTAAATTTTAATTATAATCTTGTTTCCGCAGTTAAAACAGAAAGGCCTGTAAGGGAACCTGACGAAACAGACACATGGCGTCGACCTGGACGGAAGCAAAGAGAATTGGTGCGAACTGCCGAAAGTGATACTAATATGCGACATAAATATGGTCTGGATGATGATGACGAAGAAATTCCAAAGTTTAGAACAAAACGCCGTTTTGCCAAACACCGGTCCCGTCTCAAAAGTGAAGTTGAAGAAAGTGTAGATGAGATACCCGCGCCTAGACGCCAAAATAAATATAGTCGAGATAGGAAAGATGTTAGTGATATTGATAGGAAGGACTATTTTCATGTAGATAGAGAATACGTTCCAGATGATAAGAATAAAGAATTCGACGATGATGAGAAATTTGTGGATGATGAAAGTACAAAAAAAATAGATCGTAGAAAGCCCAGACATAAACCAGTCAAAAGACCGCGAGGAACCTTTGATGCTTACGATGATGAGTTTCCGGCTGAAAAACAAGTAAAAGGTGAATCTGATGCTGAACCTAAAATACTTCGTGATGAAATGCGTTTGCACCAACCCGCGATATTGAGAAAGGCACCCGGACAGCAGGTCTATCCACCTGCTTCTGAAGATGAAGACGAGGTGAGGGGTGATCCTCTAAAAGTTATACCAGGTCGATTCAAATTAAAAGGTTACAATGAATACGATGATTACTACGATATGAAAAGAGCCAGTAATATAAAGAATAGACTACCCTCGCTACTTCGACGAATCACAGGTACGTTAACTATGTTTACTTTTATTTTTTCCACACTATGGTTATTGTTTCAATGGGAGAATGGGTTGAATCTATATTGACAGACAATTAAGACTACTTATATATCCAATGTCATTCTTTCCTAGTAATATGAGAATTTATCGATATTGACGGTTATGCATGGCCGGTTTCGAATTAAGATACGTTTTTTTCGCAATATTCTGTAAAACTGTTTTTTATTACACGTGTTGGAGATCTAACAAAAGGCTCATTATATGTGCTTAGTGAGTACCGAGTCGAAGATGAGCTCAAAACTGCTGGACATCCTGATCCCGAATCGACGCATGATGGCGCCGACTATTACGGTCGACCAAGCAACATCGGAGAGCAATGGCATGGTGACAAAATCGCCAACTAGGACGGCAACGACAGCTACAACCACTATCGCACCGAGGACGTCATCGAAATCGCCAGCACACGAGCTGTCACTAGCGGAGAAATCTAGACTTTCAATATTGAAGAAAGCGCAGCGTAAAGAGGGTCAAAGCTTTCGATCGACGAAGAAGCCTCCGGTGTTATTGCAGGTGACGAGTCAAATGCCTACAGTAGTTATGGTAGAACCGCCTTCGTCTACAGTGGCTTGGATGCGTGCTAGAGAAGAAGAAGACACACCCATGCGCCTTGAGTTCGTCAAGCGCTTGATGAGACAAAAGATAGTCAAAGAAGCGAAGAGCATCCACGATCTTACAGACAACTGGGACGATATGGTGTGTGACTACATCGACATGTCTTTGCTGGAGAACTTAGCTGTGCGGTTCATGCCAGCTAATTTATCACTGATCACGTGCTTGCAAATAATCATATTTTTGACTAACAGATAGCACACTTATAACCTTATCTAAAAATAGATTTATGTGTATGTGTACTTTTTGAATTTATTTTCTTTAGTAAACCTTTTATGTATTAAATCTTTTTTTTTCTTTTTTAAAGACAACTCTTACATTAGGAATACCCTTGTGGAAAATTTTCGGACTATTTTCAGAGAAAGACTTTTAAAGACTTTTATAAAATTTCTCAGAGTTCTCCATGTTTTTTTAAGAGAAAAGTCCGAAAAATGTTCACAAGGGTATACATTCCTGTGTCACGGGGATTTTTACAAACATACATCAAACGGACACAAAGTACACCCAGACTTAGAATAACAATTTATGGATCTCACAAAGTGTTGTCCCATGTAGGATTTGAACCCACAACACTTGGCGCAGTAGGAAGCGGTGTGGCGACATCATTATAAACGAGTCACCTGGTGTAAAGCGGCTACTTAAGAGGCAAAAATGCGTTACCGCCTCTGCAGTCCGCTTCCAAAATCGGGAAGAGGATTTGGGCTTCGGTAACCCTTAACGTATGGCACAGTGGCTGACAGCCGCAGGGCTTAGCAGACAAACTGTATCTGTACAGCCCTGCGCCACAGAATTTACTCCTAGTACGAAATTTGTCCCATGAAAATGAATTAGGCCATATCATAGACCGAATTTGATAGGTATATGTATTTATAAGTATGATGTAGGTGTTTAGTGCAAGAAGAGTAACTGATATAGAAACAAATCAGAAGCCAAAGTGCCATCGAGACGATAACCACTACGAGGTGATGAACACCTCAATGGTTAGATAGAATCGAACAACTTCTACTAATTGTCAAAAGCTAATAATAACTAAATATTTCAACAAAATCTCTTGTATAGTGTAAACACAAACCATGACATTAAATAAATTGTTCATATATATACAGAAAAAGAGGTGGTGACAAAAACGAGTGCAAGCGTCGCCGAGCGTGAGCTGGAGGCCGCGCTGGGTGCCAAGGGTGCTCGGCGCCAGCGCAAGGAGGTGACGGCTGCCCCCCAACAGCCCACTCCCATCACTATCGTCGCGGGCACGGTCCCCACCTTCGCTCCTCAAGCCGTACCTCCACTTGTCAACAGGCATTGGATTGATTTTATTACCTCCAAACACGCGGAGAAACAAAGCATTTCTATGCATCTTATTTTTTTAGCATTAATATTAAACTATTTCCTAAGATAGGACTATTCCCTATTTTCTCTTTCATTTCGCCCCATTTGTTTTAGCAGCAGTTTAGGAGAAGAGGTAAGCAGTAGGCGAATATATTTTATCAAACGAGTCGTCGATATTATACTTAATTGAGACAAGAAATTGAGTGCAAACCCATATTTACTAATGTAAGACATAAGTGTTTTGTCACCTGTATGGCCACAGGCTTTGGGTAGTGTATGATCGGACATATGTCAGTGATGTGTGATAATTTTTAATCTGTGAGCATCAGAGTAGTGGGTGTAATGTTACGAATCAGCATGAAATATTAAATTTACCTAGAAAATACCTTTAAAGAAAACAATTCTACCTCTTTGATAAATATCTTTGGTCATAGATAGCACAAAAAAAATGAACCGCCAACTTGCCGGCAGGTACGCGGGTATTTCTGTTTCTAAACGAAATATAAATTATTTAGGTTTATATTCACTGCCTCATAAACGATATACCTTACAATACTAGAAATGAAACTAAGAAATAAATACATAATACATACGTTCTCGTACTCATCGCTTCAGTGCTTCCTTCCTGTGCCGAGCGGTCAAAACCTGGAACTCACTACCAGCGCACGTGTTTCCTTTCCACTATGATCCCGGGTCGTGAAAAAGCATCTCACCAGGCCGCCATAGTGTGGATCACCATGCTGCATTGTTCTTTTTAGCATTGGGGATGATGACCACTACTCTTGGATTCTGCTCATGCTTTCCATCAGGCAGGGCAGAGTCATTTTGGCAGCTTATACATAAAAAAGTATACTTAAAAAATAAATTAAAAAATTCTGAAGCCCCTGGAAAATTTATAATAGTCAATTTGTTAAAATTAAGAATTGCTATATAAAAGCGCTCGCCGATCTTATAAAAATAAAACTGTAATTTAGTTTATCAATAACAGACAGGTACATGATTGTGTATGACAATGTAGTGCATTTCAATTACTATAATTGATAGTTTTTGGTTTTAAATGTTGAATAATTATATAATTGGTAACTATTTTGTAACTCAAAGAGATTTCATTGCAGTTTCATTTGCTACCATACGATATAATAGACTGATGCCGTCTTCTTTCACTCTTAGTTTGTTAACTAAAATCTAATTCTTAACGAACCTGTTAGTTTTGGCGGCGCTTGTTGGAGCTTTTTCGTAGCGTAGTAAGCTAAACCATAACAGAATTCCATTAGAGACATCCAGATGGCGCTACAAGTACTTTCTTGTTGGAATATTTCATCAACAGCAAATTGTGAAATTACATATTATGATACTTTATTATATTTATTATTAATTATTATATTAAATAATATAGTTTATTATTGCAATAGCAACAAAATTCATACTGATTATCGCTGAGTAAGTGAAAACATGTGGACATGTGTTACCAGCATCGATCGACCAAATTTTTCAGCCCGAAGAAGGTAACATTCCTTTTTCATCATCAGCCTATCACAGTCCACTGCATAGGCCTCTCCAATTTCATGTCGCTTAGTTCGCTTCATGACTTCTCGCATCTAGTTCCTTCCAGCCGTTTATTTCGATTATATTATGATATAAAAAATACTATTATAGAAAGATTATTTAGTATGCTAAATAATCTTTCTAGTATTTTTTTATATTTTTATTGGTGATAAGGACATCGCAGAAGACGGCTCTGAGTAAATCTGCTCACAGTAAATCAGAGAGTTAGGGGAGAGAGTGACGAAAGCCAAACCGAAAACAATAACGTTTAACAACATCATCATCATCGTTATTCATCATCGCTTGTTTATGAATGTTAATTTTCAATTGGCTATAATAAAAAGACTAAATTAACTAAACTCATATGTTTCATAATTTCTGTAGTTTATTTAAGTACTTATTGGTTTGGAAACACATATCCGGAATATTTATATCATAGGAACTCATCATGTCCGATTGTAACGCCTAATAATTAAAGCTGATTGTTATGATACTCTCTAATTTATAGCTAGCAGTAAGTCGAGTAAAATCTCATCAGTCGATGCATTTAAATAGGCAATATATTTATAGAAGCTCCCGCCTAACTCCAACGTTCTAACTTTAAAGTACTCTTATCGCCGATACTTATTCACAGTTATATATCTAAAAGATGATCGTTTTTCGTTCTTGCGAAAGACGGTCCCCATTTCATGTCATCCACATTTTTTATATTTTTTATCATTAATTTCATCACGACGAAGACTTGAAGACTCGAAGACTTATAATTGAAGACTTTAAATACTTGACATTTGCAGAAATAGATGATCCGGCTGGTTGCCATCTCATCAAAAGAAGAAAGAAGATATCTAAAAGATTTGCCCCGTGGCGTTATCTGCGGTTTTAAACTTAAATATAATTTAAAATCCTTCTTCTAGCATTAGATAAAATTTTCGTTGAGAGGAAATCATTGAAAGTAAATATTTTTTATCATATTCAAGCGTTCAGCTGCCGTATGTCGATTAATTTTATTCTTCAAAATATACTACTGCTACATCTACGGATCCATAACCAACGCTCACGAGGCGTTATTATGCTGTACCTTACCACTACTACTGACGCATTCTAACTGTTACGGGCTCCCGGACTATAACTAAATAAATCAATATTTTAAATAAATATTTCCGACATTATAACACACAACGCCATCTAGTCCCAAACTAAGCAGAGCTTGTACTATGGGTACTTAACAACTGATATTAATACATATATACTTTTTTTTCGTAAATACATACATATTATACATAGAAAACACCTAAACTCCGAAATCAATATTTGCAGATCATACAAATATTTGGTCCGACTTAGAAATCGAACCCGACATCGAAATCTAGCACCGCAGTCGCATACGCTACCATTGCGCCAGCGAGGCAGTCGGCTGTCATAATAAGTGAAGCAAATAGTCTGTATTTGCCATCTTAGATAGATGGCAAATACAGACATAGCAGCTTAGAGGCGCTCATAGCCCAGTTGCACTCAGCGATTAGAAACAATCGCCGAGGGTAAGCAACGATGGTGCGGTCAGTACCTGGATGGGTGGACCACTGGTGGCATGTTACCATGAGCGTCTCCGTGATTCGGAGGTCACGTTAAGCAGTCAATGCCGGTTGTTGTTATCATATGATAAATGTCACCATAGTCACAGTGGCCAGCGTAGGGACGTGTGGCCTTAACCCTCTCCTGAGAGGAGACCCGAGCCCAGCAGTGGGAAATTAGGGGTTGTCGATAGAAATAGCAGTTTTAAATCCTTTTTTATAAGATTTTAGTAAAACCAAGTTAATATCTAAGAAAAAACGATGAATTATGTCCTGTTAATACTCAATTCATTAAGACTGCACGAATAAAGTAGTTAAGTCTAAGAGGTCGCTACATTGTTTTCAACACATTGTTTAATCTTAGAAGTGTTGCTCAGGATAATAAGCCTTTGTCTCAGATCTTGTATGTTTGCAAAGTCCCTAGCGCTACTGAATTTAACAGGACAGGACGACTCAAAACTATGGTTTTTCTTCAAAAGGCCAATCCAGACCCTATACCGTACTCGCATAGCTTTTATTTAATCAATGTCGGATTTAAAGCGAACAGACTTAAAAAAAGGCACCTCGGTGGTTTGTTTCATCATTTATACCCGGAGTGAGTAGTAGGAAATGCCGGCGTCTTCTCACTGTAAAGTCTAATAAATAAATAAATAAATAAATATTTCAGACATTATAACACACAACGCCATCTAGTCCCAAACTAAGCAGAGCTTGTGCTATGGGTACTAGACAACTGATATTAATACTTATATACTTTTTTTTTGTAAATACATACATATTATACATAGAAAACACTCAAACTCCGAAACAAATATTTGCAGATCATACAAATATTTAGTCCGACTCAGGAATCGAACCCGAGACCTCTAGCACAGCAGTCGCATTCGCTACCACTGCGCCACAGAGGCAGTCAAATGTTAATGTTTATAATTTTTGTAAAAGATTTACTTACAAAAATAAACTTCGTTCTTTATTCATTCGTTCATTCATTCATGTCACTTAGGGCACATTCCACTCGTTTTTACACGATTTTACATTTCATCGCCTTCTTTGAAATCTGACGTAACTTATGTATGACTATGATGCTATTTACATAAATTATTTTCTATTAATGTTCACTAATTTGCAGGTAACAAAGTGATCTGTATTAAATCCTATCAAGCTATATCTCGTCTGTCTCGAGGTCGTCCTCCACGACCAAATGTCAGTCTTTAAGTAGGTACTTGTTATTTTCTGAGATAACGGTCTAAGAATTACGTGTTTAGGCATAATTATAGCGATCTATGGCAGTGTTCACCGGCGTTCTCGTGGCACCAAGAACTATATTTGATCGCTACTCTATGTATTGACCACTTATAATACGAAGTGGCACCTCCATCCCGTGTAGTCCTCTGGCCAGAGTGGTATAGCAGGCTAAAATCTGTTCCTTCAGGCCGGGCCTGGTCTATGTCCAAAGTGGCTTATATACTAAAAACTGTTGATTAATTGATGATGATATGATATGATTATTATGTAAAAAACTGACTGACCCTGAAAATTTGATGTTTCCCGTGTCCCAAATGAATTTTTCGCTATCTATTTGCGGTGATGTTACCTATGTGCCGACTTCCACATACAGCGCAACAAGAAAACATGTTACATCGCCATTATCCGAAGATATGTCGAACTACGGAGTAACGAAAGAAACTATCAATCCTGAATCGCGCAACATATGTTCTCGCGCTAATTAGAATATAATATATACGATATCCCAACGTCAGTTGTTGGGTAGTGGTCAGGCATGATCACGTCGCCTGGTCGGCGGATCCTCCCTTTTGTGTTAGAGCTAGTTTGCTCTCGTAACCACTTCTTACGACATGGAGGAATAAGAGTGATACTTTGTGTTCTAAACCCGTCACCACACGGATCCATTTTACAATCACATTGTTTTTATTCGGCAAATAAAGTAAAGTTGTGTATTTATGTTACTCCCAATTTAGTATGACTAATAAGTGGTGTGGTAGTGTAAATGTAATGAAATGTATTAAATTATAAGGCAAGTATCTGGCCCTTTAATTATGTAATCGATGTTAAGACTTCGATTCGATCGATTAATAATACAAAAATGGGAAAATTACAAGGATAATAATAAATTTTGTTTGATAAATTATATAGCGAATTTTACTAACTTTGATATTGATAATAGCCGTGATAATAACTGATATAATTATATTTGTCATGCAAATAAATCTTTTTCAGTGCTGTCTGACATTCAAAACGATTTAAATTGCATAAAAAATATTTTATCGTTAAATTTTGCATCATGAATTCATTTCCTTTAAATTAATAACTAGTACGTATTTTATAATTTTAATTTTAGAGTCAGTAAGTAGGTATAAATAGATGTGAAGCGAGGAGCTATCTTTTTATCGGATAAGTAGTTCATCTACTTCCGAATAAAGAATAATGAGTAGGAAATTAACTTACTTTAAAATGTATTTTATTATATTTACCTCCTAGATTTATTTGTTTCATACTTTATCCATCAAGCATTCGATACATTTTGGAAAGCAATAAAAATGCTTTCATATATACAAATAAATTAAACTGGCGTGTCTGTTTGAAAATTAAAGTATATATAAGTATGTACCGTACATATACGAAAATGAAAGTTTTCTTACAATTTTCGTCTGTCTATCTGTCGGTCTGTCTGCCTGTTTGTTCCGGCTAATCCCTGGAACGGGTGAACCAATTTTGACGGGACCTTCACTGGAAGATAGTTAATGACATAAGGTTAGTTGATGATATAAGAAGTAACTTAGGCTACTTTTTTAGACTAGCTTTGTCCCGCGGCGTTACGTGCTGTTGTTGTACCGCGGGTAGCACCGTCAAACATAAGATGTAATTTTGTTATTTACAGATAGTACCAGACAATGAATTGTTTTATACACTTTTGTTGAAATGTGTATTTAACAATATATAAAAAATGATATTACGCATTCATGATTGTTTTAATTTTTAACCGTTTTCAAAAATTTACTGTATATTACTGTATATTTTTTTATGTATGTTACCTCGTAACTTTCGACTGGGCGAACCGATTTTGATTATTCTATTTTTATTTGAAAGCTGGTGCTCCCCGACCGGTTCCATTTTATATTTGTCCAGTTCTGGAAGTCGGTTTTTATTTTTGTTAAAATTTGGGATTGTTTAAATATATAATCACTAGTTTTCATCATCAGCCCATCGCAGTCCACTGCTGGACATAGGCCTCTCCAATTTCACGCCACTTAGTTCGATCTATGGCTTCTCGCAACCAGCTCCTGCCAGCCGTCCCGCGCAAATCATCGCTCCACCTGGCTTGTGGACATCCTACACTACGTTTGCCGAGACGCGGTCTCCACTCAAGAACTCGTTTACCCCAACGGTTATCGGTTCTTCGGCAAATGTGGNCCCCCTGTTTCGCCGTAACCGTGGTCGCCACCATGACCAGGAATAGCGGGACTACCGGGAACTGGGGGCCGTGGCTTCTGTTGCTTACTCATGGAGGGGATCAGCCCATAATCACCACGCTGGGCAGGCGGGTTGGTGATCGCAGGGCGTAACTTGTTGCACCGGTGACGCTGCTGCCCATCACCGGCCTATTGTATTTAGTTACGCCTTTAAGGATGGATATACCGCCATCGGTCGGTCGCCAGAGCCTCGTTTGTTATCTAGCAGGGTGCACCGCGTGCAGGTGAGGTTGGCTGGGGGCGAAAGATTGTGGTTCGCCCCCACACACCCCAATCACTATTTTTAGGTCATATTTAGAAGGCAGAACTATTACAAACTTGTTCTTGGGCCTCAAAACCCTGCTGGTAGAAAAGATGGGGGGAATTATTGAAGGGACAATTATACAAGAGCTTACCTTACGCAAAACTGTTGGCGCGGTCTCGAACTATTCTCGCTAGCTACTTGGTAGCCATATACTCGTAGTTGAGCGTTATGATAAAAAAATGTTACTATAAATAAATGTAAATATGTAATAATAAGTGATATTTCAGACATCTAACCCACAACGCCGTATAGTCCCAAACTAAGCAATGCTTGTATCATGGGGATTTTTAATAACTGAAATATACTTTTTTTTTGTAAATACATACATATTATACAAACAAAACACCCAAACTCCCAAATACATATTTACAGATCATTCAAACATTTGGTCCGACTCACAGATATAACCTCAGACCTCAAGCACAGCAGTCGCATACGCTACAGCTGCGCCACCGAGGCCAAAAACAGGGTGATATATTTTTATTTAAAAAAAATCTTTTTTGGACTGCAACTTATTATACGTTCCTCCGAGGTACGTGTGGAGCTGCTAACAAGATCAATCATGTATAAGTATTATATCATAAACCGATATTACAACAATCTCTAGACCACTTGGATAGATGACTCCTCCAAAACATTCCCCAAAGGATGTTGATCCGCTGGAGGCCCCCGCTGTGTGTCCGGTTCTTTAATGTAGTTGTAAAAAGCGGTTATTTTAACATGACGAACAGACAGCCGTGAGTAGCCGTTTATTTTCATATAATTTCAAATCGTCAAAACAATAATAAATATAGTAACAATGGCAAGTGAACCAACAAGTGACTTGAATGCAATTGACAGTGATAATAGTGGGAAATTATTCAGTGCAAAAGAATTAAATACGTAAGTATTAGTTTATTCTTTATTAATAAATATATATTTATAAATATAAAATATTTTACATCGGTTAAGTAAGGTTTTCTAGGTTATCTTTCTTGCTGTTTTGAGGGTTATACGGAAAAATTGAGAAAAAAACTACGAAACTTCATAG